>VZTZ01014523.1:655967-737690 GCA_013400955.1 Drymodes brunneopygia
GGGAAGGGAAATGACATCAGGGAGTGGTGGGGTGACCCGGTTCCGCTCGCACCCCCCCGCCGCTGGGGGAGGGAGGAAAAAAGAAACTGTCACCGTGGGATTTCATCAGCTCCTTCTGCCTCCGTGCATTTAACCTATTTTTCTTTCCTTTGATTATGTAAGAGGAACGGTGTAGAGAGGAGCGATGAGTAGGGGTGGCTGATGGGCTTACTGGGGAATTACCGGGTTTTTTGTCTCTAGCTGGTCCGCCGAGTTAGCGCTGGGAAATGCGGGAGAACTGTGCTTCGGATTTTTACGTGTATTTACGTTACTTGCACTGCTCCAAATGGTGCAGCACAATGCAGGAGAGGGAGGCAGGGAGTGGAAAGAGAGTGAAAGTGACCAAGTGTTTTATTTCCCTCTGAGTGAAAAATCAAGAGAAAATTGTAAGTAAAGTGTAAAAATCGTGTTCTGTTGAGCTCTCGATTAGGGAGGCACCTCTTTATGTCTTAACATTTAATCTCAATCTAAGATATGAGTTTATAATATAGCATATTTATGTTTTCCTAATACTCATGTTTTAACCTATGCACATTGAGTATTGATTTGGGTTTTGATAGTTTAATTTAAAGGTTCTTATGAGACGATCTTATTTTTTAAATTTATAAATGGGAAAATGTAGTTCTACTTTCTGAAAATGAACTCCTCTTCACTATAGGAATTTTCTCTTTGGAACTGCAACCCACAAGCCATAATTTAAACCTGTCTTTATCTTTGCATGGGCTGGAAATGTAGTGTCAGAAATACTTAATTCAGTATTTCTTATTATGCTTATTATAAGAAATATTTATTTGAGTCTTGAGGGTTTAGGGGAGGAAAATGTGCTAGTGGTGAGTGAAGTAATTTTTCCTGTAAGTTGTTACAAACTGAGATATTAATAAATATTTTACTTTAGTTTCTGTAGCTCAAAAACCCAGCCTTTCTAGTCTAAAATATTTTGGTTGCTGTTAAAAGTATTTACAAGCATCAGCAAAGTAAAACGGGTGATTTAGATTTAATTTGCTGTTTGCTTTCGAAAGTATGTGTAGATAGAAAAGAGACAGAGCGACCTACAGGGGAGGAAAAAAAGAAATTAGGCAGTGATGTGTGTGGGGAGAAGTGGAGATGGGGTTAAAGAGTGCTGTCTCCTAGGAGCACTCCTTTTGCAGCAGAGTTCTGCTCAGCAGATAAGCACCTGCCTTTACCTTCCTTTGGCTGGACTGCTGGGAGAAGAGCCTTTCCCAGAGTGGGTGTTCGTGTAGCTCTTCACCATTGCATCACCATCTACCTGGTAAACTTCTGAAGTTCAAATTTGATGATTTTAATTCACTTAAAATTTTCTCTGTGCATTTTCTCCCCATGAATTGCTCAGTTCTTGTGATAAGTGAAGCTTAGCCTGGTCTAATAGAGGGAGACTTTTTTTAGTGAGACGGTCTTGCTAGAATGAAGTGATAGAAGGACATTTCTGGAAAGCAGTCTGGCAGTTTTGGCAGAAGCAAGACTGACACTTCAGGTTGAGAAACTGTGAGTGTTGAGATGAAAGCTAAAATAGGAATGACAGTATACCACATACTCAGGGAGTAATAATAAACAGTTTTATTGAACAAATAGATCATGAGAAGTTCAGTAAAAATTATTTTAACTGCCATTTTTCATATACTTTATATGAAATTAGTTAACACTTCAAAAGTTAGATTTCTTTGATTCTGTAGCTTAAATAACTGTCTTTTTTAACAGAATGGAAAGGAATTTCAGAGAGAAAGATGGACTTGATTAGATTTAAGCTGACTATAAAGAATTGCAATTTCCTATCCATGTTTGGGCCAGAAAGAGAGAGTGGTTCACAAAACAGATAAGAGGGTTTGGGGTTTATGTTTTCATTTGTCCAGTAGTTGAAGTATTTGTTTTTGGGTACAAACCTCCCAGGTGGTCTGTGTTCCTTCTTGAGTTAAGCAAAAATAGAAAAAGAACACATGCAAGGAGCTCTTAAATGTGTTCCTGTTTAATCTGTTAATTTTACACTTCTGTTCTTCTGGGCGAGCTATGGAGTGGTTGTGCCTGTAAGAGCCAGTGAACAGTAATGGTTTGCTCTGGCCTGCTTAAAGCATCTTCCATGTTCTTAGAAGTGGGTTGGGCAGTGTCTCTGTTTCTGTCCCTTGATGAATCACATTTACTTGTGGGGGATTTCTATGTGCCAGTCCTGACCAGGACTGATGCAGATGGCAAAAACCACATCATGTTACCAAGTGAAACACCTGCTAAGCAAGTCTGAGTATGAGAGAAGAACATGGGATGGAGTAGTCATCATTGTGATTAATTGGTACTTAAAATACATCTACTGCAACGCAACATATTCTGGCAGTTTTTGTATTTAACTGGCAAGAGGTTTTTTTATGCCATGCTGTGCTATTGGACTCTAGGAGGGAACTGCATGTTCAGATGTGGTGAAAATACTGCTGAGTTGTTTCATGATAGTGCTTTCTATACTTGCAAATATAAAATTAGAGCAAAGCAATACTATTCTTACCGGATTTTTCTTAAGGATTCATTGTGCTATTGGTTTATAAATGTGCAGGCAACTGAATGATGAGATTTATTTTAGTGGATACTTAGTGCAGAACCTCTTGCCATAATCGCATAGTCGCATGTGAATGAGTGAATCTAGAAAGAAGCAGATGATGGATCTGTTGCTTGTGTGTAATGTACGTGCCTGGTGCTCTTAGGCCCAATAAAGGGTGTAAGGAACAATCATTTGTACTAGAAGGTTGGTGCATTGATGTTTCTTCTTTCTTTCACAACAGAGAATATGAAACAGGAGCCAAAATGACATCCCGATTTGGAAAGACCTACAGCCGGAAAGGGGGAAATGGCAGTTCCAAGTTTGATGAAGTGTTTTCCAACAAACGGACCACCCTTAGTACAAAATGGGGAGAAACCACCTTCATGGCCAAATTAGGACAGAAGAGGCCCAGTGTCAAACCAGATATTTCCGAAGTTCCTAAGAAACCCAAAGTTGAAGATGAGGTAACAGAGGATCCATTTGGATTTGACAGTGATGAAGAATCTCTTCCTGTGTCTTCAAAGAATGTGTCACAGGCTAAAAGCTCCTCTCAGCTGGAACCTGGCGAAGCTGCTCAGTCTGAGGACTTCACTCCTCTACTTGAAGCAAACAGCAGAATTCATCAGCCAGGCAGTGGAGAAAATGTTGCCTCCAGCAAGTGCATCCCTTTTGACAATACTGTTCCTCTCTTGAAAGAAAAGAGCACAAGCAAAAGTGTGGAAGATGGAGAATACAAGGGCAGCAGTATGAAAATTTTAACTGCAGGTGTGTTTGCTCAACTGTCCATATACTTCTGTTTTCCTCTGATTTTTGCTAGTCTCCCTTTAGATTTTGTGTTCTCAAGGGATGGTTAAGTGTTCTGATAAAACTGTGGGGCAATTCTTAATTGTAAACGGTTGTAGAGGATATTCTATTTAACTAAAAGCACTGGGAAGCAATCTGCATTTTACACAGTGCTCTCTGGTCCTTGGCACTGTAATCCATGTGTCTGCAGATTGAGGTACAGTGCTGTAGCTTCAGGGCAGTGTGTTAGTCCACTTAGTCCAGTTATTCCATAAAATGAAATAATAATATTCCTTTTCTAAAATTGCTGAGTACATTTGTGGTTTTTAAGCATGTATTTTGAATGGTGAAGAGATAGTAATTGTAGAATTTAGTGTGGGTGTGTGTTTACAGCCATGAAGGTGCAGATACAGCTTAGACCATGCTTTGTTTCATTATTTGGGTGGAAAAAGTAGTTTTCTGAACTTCAGCTGCACGAGCACTTTTTGTTTGTAATTAGCACAGCTGTATCAGTGTGTACATAAAAAACTTCAGACCTGTGAAACTGCATTCTGTCAGACTTCTTTTGGAGGTGTTTTTGGGCTCTGGAGTGTTTCAGAGATAGCTTAATACTTTTCAGAGGGGAGTTCACGGGGCCCATGGAGCTGAACATCACTGTAATTTTCTTCAAGTCATTCTTGGAAAAGATCAGATGTTATATCTCTTGAGAGGTTTTTGTATAATGGGCTGATTAAACCACAGCTTCTATAATTTGGTAGAAGATCACCTAGATGAAGACAACACCTACTGACTTGCTCTGGGTTATCAAAATCAATTTAAACGAGGAGAACTTACATAACTTTCATTTCTCAAATATAGTTAACCCAAGGATTACGAATTTGAGTGGACTTGTTCAATTGCAATGCAGTAACCAAGAAGATATTGAATAGTAGAAGATAGTCACAGTTCAGTTATTTGTAATATATATGTTAAGGATCTAATTCAGGGAAACCTAGGAAATGCTGATTTGAGCTGTAGTTTGACAGACACATTGGTGGGATGTGTAGTTCTCTTTTCATCTTGCTCTTTATTTTTGCTGCTGAAATATTTCTTTCATATGATTTTCAGCAGCTGTCTCTAACTATGATTCATCTTCAGTCTGGGAATAAAATTTATGGGATTTTAGAGTTTGAATACAGTTTTCATAAGAAATGGAGTGAGTTCATACCCCAGTATTTGTAAGGAGAAGAAATAGTAATGAGTTTCCTTGGTTGTTAATGAGAGATTGTAGTAGAACAGGTTTTACAGTGAAATGGTTTCCTTGTAGACAACCTTTGTCAGAACAGTATTTTTCAGGTTGGGAAAGAAAGTGTGAGAGCTGTGGGGAGAAAATGTGGTAGAGCGCTGAAAATTCGTAACGTATGAAAAGCCAAGGGGAACAGACTTCAGCAGTTGCATTGGTGCTTCCTGGTTCCAGTCCTGTGGAAAATAATAAAATACAATATTTAACACAGAAAAACTAACTAATTTGATGCTTATTTAAAATCTAGAATACCTTGCTGGACAGTACTCTGTATATCATAAATACACAGCTCTGAACAGAAGGAAGCTGATGAATCTTGGTGGATAAGTCCATCCAGCTTTTGAGTGTGGTGGTGGTGGTCTGGATGCAGAGGGGAAGGTTACTGAAACAACAGTTTAGTGAAGGAATTCTGTTCTGCAAGATTCCCTGAAGTATTTGGTACTGATTGCAGTTCAGCCAGAAGTAGTGAAGGACAAAGTGGATCTTGGTCTGATGGTTCTGTTCTTCCAGAGTCTAGTACATTCTGTTGACACCCAGTCAAATGAAGATATCTTTCTTCAGAAATGAAATTCAGCTGAGAATGAATCTTTGCAGAACATCCTAGGAGGGTCTTTGGTTTCCTTACCCTTATTTAAAGACAGCATTCTTGGTGATAGTGTTTCTTTTTGTCAGTTAGATGGTTTTTAAGCTGCTGTTATGCTTGTGTGTAAACTGATCCAAAATAAATAGAAGTTGTCTCTGAGGACGTTGCTCAGCGCACTGAGCAATTAGAGATAGTGGTGTATAGTCAGCTGGTGTAAATGTAGGTACTTCAAAGGCTTCTTTGTTGTAGTGACTGTTGAGTAAAGTTTGGTGGGGAGGCTCTTTCAAACAGAGTTAATTTAATTGATTTGGGGTAGGGTTCTGGAGGAAAAAGGGACTTGGGAGGAGTGTAATAGTGTGTATATCTCAACTGCTTACATGTCCTTGCCCTCCCTGTACAATTTTCCCCTTCCTGGTGACTCTTGAACTCTACCAGGCTCAACCAAACTTGTCCAAAGGGCTTATAGATCCTTGAGACAGCAAGCTTGACTATTCCTGCTGAGGAAAGAAGGGGGTTGGGGCTGGAGGGGGAAACAGACAGGTAGAAGAATATTAATATTCCCAGTGTAAGGAAGACTGCAATGTGAGCTCAACCTTAACCCACATACAGCACTGTAGCTCTGGGTGCAGGAAACTAGGCTGTGTTGGTACTGATGTTGAAGAAAGTGCTTGTTAATTTGTTTTAAAGTGCAGTTTTCTGGTCCTTGTCCTCTTTCTGCCTAGACAATGCATGAATGAAGGTCTCAGGACCCCCAGAGAGCATGAGCCATCATTGTATCTTAATTCTTACCCATAGGGATAATGCTAAGAGTTAGACTGGGTTGAAAAATGTGACTTACCATGGCTATGAACAAACAGAGAGGTACAGTTAATTCTGCTCCAGTTGTAGTATCCTGCCTCAGTGGCCATTTCTTTGGGTGTTAAAATGAAGGTAATGCAATGCCGGTTAATTTTAGCTAATGTTTGGTATTAAAAGCAGTTGATTTTGGGGTTTGTTTAGTAGTTGTGCAGGCATGTAACACAGTTAAGGATCTGTATCTTTTATTTAAAATGGTGGAACTTGTTGGTCTTTTTGGTTTTTTTTAATAGCCTTCAGCTAGTGCTTGTAACAATCTCATTTTAAAGGCTTTGAGAAGCTCTTAATGTAGAAAGCTTCTTATAATCTTCCCCTAATGTTGCTTGATCAAGACTTAATACTGTCTGAAGAGTGTCTATGAGTAATCCTGTATGTAGCAGGTAATTTACAGATCGGAGTTTAGGTAAATTTGAAACAATGAAAGACTGTTCAGTATTAATAGTTACTGTTAGGTCATCTTTGTTGAAGGTAGGGAGAACTTGGTAGCTAGAAAGTAAGTTGTGTCATTAGGAAAATATCACACTGGTAATTCATATAAAGCAAAAGTGCAGCTACCTAGAAAATGAGATTTTTATGAGAGAGTCTTACAGTAGGGTAAGGTGAAAATCTTCAGAGCAATATTTGGATTTTTGAAACAGTCTGGTGGGATTATTTTTTTTTTTAACCTGTTAAACTTACTCTGTGAGGCATAAACCCAAATAGTACTTCATGCTGTATTCATTTGCACACAAGCTTTGGTATAAAAACACGGCCTTGCAGAGTGACTTTTGTAAGTTTGCTCTTTCAGAATATTTGTTAGCTTGTAGGTTGAAATTAATGTAGTACAATTTTTCAGATGAAAATTAATGTCAAAGTTTGATGAATTTTAAGAGTTGATATGGCATTTCATAGTTCTATTAGTTACCAATATGTTTGACTTTGGATAACTTGTTTGCCTGCTCTGGCTATTTCAGTTTATGGAAAGACTTCTGGCGTTGTAGTGCGAGTTTGCATTTTGACTCTGGGTGCTGTGATGATCTGCTGGCTTTTGCTTTTGTGCACAGTGCTGAGCTCTGTAACGCAGGCCTTCGGGGGGTCTGGTCCAAGGGATTGATGCTCTTCATCAGAGAAGGCATTTGGGTTGAGAGATGTTTCTCATCTTTGCAAAACTCAGGTTCATGTTTATGGACTATGAGAGAATATTCCTTTTCTGCATTAATTCTAAGTGAAAATATTATGTATTTAATTATGCATTAATGGAGAAGTATTTTAATTGAGCATGGATTAAGTCTGTTTTGTTTTAGAGCCTATGAATTTATTTCTTGAAAATGTGTTTTGCTTGCTGTGGAGAAATAGGTTTAAAATATCTTTCCAGACTACAGAACAGTGTAGGAAATGTGTCCCTTTCTCCTGTGTTGTGATGTTAAGAACAGATTTTGTGGTTATTGTGTCAGCAGTGACCTTTGAGGCTCTTTAAGATTAAAAGAAGAAATTATTTTTTCCCCCCTAACATTTAGAGCAATAATGAAAACAGCTATTCTTCATCTTGTCGTTTGTTACTATGTACTGGTATTCAAACAGGTTTTGTTCTGGAAGTAGTTTTGCTCTTGGTGCTGTAAGGGAGCATTTGTCTGTTGATTGCTATTTGATTCTTTTGTTTGTTCTAGGTAATTCTTAATGCCCTCATTTTTCTCTTGGGGCCAGTGCACTTATAGGTAGCAAATCAAAATGGCAAGTGTAGTTCTTAAGAACTGGTGCTTATGCAGTGCAGGAGCAAAGGGCTGTGACTGTGCTCAACTACTTCTTGGCCCAGGATGCAGAATCTGGTTGTGGCTGGTTGATGGAAAAGCACAGAGAGTAAATTGCAGAAAATGGATGCCCTTGAGAAAGGAGACGGTTTAAGTCATCAAGTCTGTTCCTGACATATTATCCTGATAGTACCTCAGCGACTCTGTGTGCAAAGCCTCTGCATCCTGATTGTGTGGGTGGGGAGCCCTATCTTTAGAGTTAAGGTGCAACTTGCCAAATGCAGGTTTGTTACATAACTGCATTTGACCACCAGACTGGTCAGGGTATTCCTCTCAAACTGTTTTAAAACTTCTGTTTTGTGTTTAACACTGCCAGGGATGTTTAAGGTAATAGTTAGGCCCAAGTGAGATCTTTCTTCCTCTGCAGAGTTTTTGCGAGTAAGTTATTTACTTTGTGAGAAAGAATTTCAGTTTAGTCACTTTCTGTCCAAAAATGGAGCAGAGTGGGGGGAACCTGAATGAGGCCTGAGCATTTGGCAGTCTTAGGAGACAGCTGGCAGCAGCCATGATTAAAAAGAACTGCAGCTGTGCTCTGGCTGGGTCAAAGCATTAAGAAACTGATAGCAGAGAAGGGAAAAGGGCTGCCAGAAAATAGGTGCACCCGTAGAATTTCAGTGTTAGGAGGTTTGTTTGGATGGCAGTAGTTATGATGGATATGTGGATAGCTGGAGTTTATTCACAAGTCCTGTCTTCTTCAGCTGCTTTTTGGTAATTTTTCCCCTTTTGAAGATATCCCTTTATCCCTTACACACAGAATTTTCTTGCTGTGTCAGTAGCCCATGTTCAAATGGGTGTGATTATAGTTCTCTTTTTTTTTTCTCTGATATTTCTTTAGTGGCGGCTTGTTGGTTTTTTTCCTGAGGTGTTTTTCAGAAGTCTGAAATGATTGAAATTCTGTTTAAATCTCAGTGTTTTTACTTGTTGGCTAAAATGGCAATACAGAAAAAAAGACCTCAGCGTTTAGGAAAGAATCTGATTTCTGCACCATATTTTTCCTAATGGCAGGGCAGTTCATACTTTGCATGTCCATGTACAGAGTGTATGGAACTTTTTCCCTCAGTCTAGAATTTCCGTTTTGTATACAACAGTGAATTTTGCAATCCGTGCTTTTAAAGTCACTCTTTTTTCATAGACTTGTACAGTGAACAGTTAGTTTCTAAAAGGTCATACTTTTGACTGCTTCTTGGTTTTTGTGTTTAAAAAGTTGAAATAACTTTGCATTCAAAACAGTTGGTCAGTGCTTATGGAAGACAAAAAGCCCAGTTAAGGTGCATACCTCTCAAGTGGGCCAAAGCATGCAGGCAAACAGAAACCAGTTGACAAGGAAGCCATTTCAGACTCAAACTGTTGGGGTCTTACTAACTGGATGGAAAATGTTCTTCCAGGTTCAAATTTAGCTCATATTGTCCTTTAAGAAACTGCTACTTTATTTATTGAAGGTTTTCAACATATTCATGAGTAATGTCTCAATTCAGACTGACTTAGCTGAAGTACACATTTGTTTTGACAATTGTTAATGCTCCTGTGTTATTGTATGCCTTCATTTTTTTCCCATAGCAGGTCACCCTAGAAAAGTTGGTGAAAACAGGTATTTCTGGCGTGTGTGAGCCCCTCGTGTTGCTCATGACACTTAGTAGTGGTTAATTCCTGGCTTTCTCCTGCTGCTCTAAGCAACAGGTGCCCTTCTGAGCTTGGAGTGAGGAGGAATGTCTCTTTCATTGGCCTTTCCATGAGAGGTGAGCACATGTCAGGCTCTGACAGCTCTTGTACTACAAAGTGCAGCAGCTATTCTGCCCATTTTTTTTTCCCTCTGACGGTTTGCAGGGTAGCCAGTTGTTCTGAGAACACTGTGTCTGGTTTGGCCAGGTACACATGTACAGATTGATTGAAGGTGGTATTGAGAGATGCAGTGGTGTAAGGCACAGTGAAAGATGTAAGATACCAGAATATCTAATGATTGCTAGCCAAAGAATGTTGGAAGAGGGGGTAAGGCAATTATATTGTTACTTCAAAAACCATCTTGTCATACCATAATAATAATAATAAATAAATAATCCTGTGCCTGAGATAAAGGCAAAGAATTAGTTCAGTGAATGTTTTCTGCACAAGAGGGAAGGTGGCCATGGCAGCCTGCAGCCCTGTGCAATGCTTCCACTTCCATTTAAATACAAGGACTTTTTAGAAAGTTGTACGCTGGCTGCCAAGTGTACCAGCATGACACAGCTTCTCAGAATGCCTCCTGATAGCACGTTTTCCCAGTGGAAAAAGTGTATGAGGAATTACTTGTATGGCTGAAACAGGGGTGCAAGGTTAGAAGCAATAAGGCCGTGGGTAGGGTTCAGCCTTTCCCAGGCTGTGGCCAAGGCACTGGGGGGTGTTGTGCCAGCAGCATCTTCTGAAAACATGAAAGTCTTGTTAGGCTCAGGGAAAACAATGGTCTCTTGGAGAGGCTGAACAGTGTGTTACCAGATTGACAGATGCATCCAGGTGAGTTGAGAGAAGAAAAGGTGTCTGAGGTATCTTCTGTCTCATGTTTAGCATAATAGCTAATGGAGACCTAGTGTCAATGAGAACTTAGTTAAGACCATGTAAGAAACAAATTAATTTTTTTTAATGTAAATTGCCTTCGAATTTTGATATTCAGGGTGCTGGAAAGGAAGCAAGACAAGCAAACAATTCTTAAGGAAAATAGTACTGTCATGGCAGTAAATTAATTCCCATCACTTTAGGGTTTTCTGTGAATTTTTTCTGCAAAAGAAGGTGTGACTTAAAACTTCTGCAAAGAGTCAAACAATGTCTGTCCCACCTGCATGCAGACTTGTTGGGAATTCATTTTTACTCAAAGAATTTACTCAAAAAGCATTACTTAAAAATTTGTAATCATAGCTATGGGTTTGGTTCTATAATTTTAGTTATTTCAGTGATTGTCAACCATGAAACTGGTCTTGGGAGTCAAATCTTCTGAGGCTCTTACTCTTCCTGTCTTCCGTTCATATGTAACAGGCACTGCTTTTCAAGATCTCATAGGTATCAATGGGTACTGTCCACTTCAGATGAATTTTGCCCATTTAGTAAATTGTATATTTTATATACATAGGCTTTTTTTTTTTTTCTGAATTTCCCAGTTCTTCAGTCATAGACAGAAAATGCATCAAAGGAGTTTAGTCTGCAGCCTTTTTTCCTTACTGATCAAAACATTTCATTTCCAATGCATAATGAAATTTGTTTTATAATGTGGAAAAAAGTATGACTTCTCTGCAGTTCCTGGTTTTCTGACCCAGCCAGAGATGACACTCTGTATGTCTCAGTTGGGCTCTCTTCCTTGAAATAAGGGATGTGATACAAGCACCTTTCCTTTAGCCTGGTTGCAGAGTGAAGTGATGTAGCTTTATGCTTGAGAACATCGGTGATGGTTGTAATGGAGCCATAATAAATGTTTCCAAGTGCGCAGGGACATCAGGCAGAGCAGTAGCTCATAATGAGCTTAACAAACTGTTCCCTCTATCCTGTGGCAGTGATTTGTTCATGAGCTGTAGCCTGGTAATTGTCTGTGCCCTCAGCAGCTGGAGGGCTCTGAAGGCCCTGCATACAATTCTCGATGTTTTGTTTTCTTGCTACCACATCTTGGTGTCTATTGGAAGAGCAATCAAGAAGGATGTAAAATTGGCATCATGCCACCTGCCTGCTCTCAAGGTTTCATTGCTTCTGACTACCTTTATATTTGCAGTGAATTATGGGATTGTGCTAAAAGAAACCTAGTTTAAGTTTGTAGATTTGTTTCCTGTGAATAGTAATCATGTTTCAGTATTAAAGTGAAGGCTTGTACAACTACTTACACAGCAATGAAGGAGTGTAAGGTTTCATGCTGTAGAATGTTACATGCAAAGGCTGTAGAAGGCCGTGTGCCTTTTGTTTATAGCTTGAAGGATTCTTTGCTTAGATGTAATTAAAGAGAGAAAACTAACCCAAAGTTCAAGTTAGTAGGGCTAACATATAACACTGGCAACTCGTCAATGAGTACATAGGAAAAAGTAAGAATTTATTTTGCACATGTGATAATATTTTGACATTGTGTCATGGGTTTTTAGCATACCAAGCCTAATCATTACTGTCCTTTTGTGTTCTTCAATTTCCTGCTAACATTTGTGCCGTTCAACTGGTTTTGATCAAACTAGGAGTGGTGAAGAGAGATCTCAAAGACACAATGCTGTTTCGGGTGTCATCTGTGCCCTTGCCTCTGTGCTGCCTGCATGGTGGGAAGGCAGGGGAGGTTTTAACTGGGTCCCTAATCCCTGGGCAGGCACATGGAACCGGCACATGTCACGGTGCGTGATCTGCAGCGGGTGCTGTCCCCTGCCCAGCCACACGGGCTGCTGCTGAGGAGCCTGTGGGGGGTGATGGTTCAGGTGCGGGGCAGCTTTGCCCTGTGAGCCCCGAATCTGTTCAGGATAGAAATTTACAGAAATTTACCTTGTTCTCACAGCCCAAGATCCTGCTCTGTGCTCCAAGTAACATAAAAATAGCAAATAAGGTTCTGCAGCTCTACCACTGAATTGTTAACTAAAGCATATAATGTTTGACTGTAGGCAATTAGTGTTAGACTGTTAATGATGATTTGGTTTTTATGGAGCTGAAAATAATGTTTGCTGACTTGGAGCCCAGTGAGTTAGTCTTGTAAATTAAAGGGAAATGAAAGAAAAGTGAAACGGGTACTAGGCTGGAGGACAGATAGATTATGGTTGCTTGGTTTTCTTGCCCAGAAGAGTGTTTGATTTCCTAAAGGATTACTTTACTTTGGTTTGGATTCCATTTTGGTAAATGCTGTACCTGCAGGATTAGGATATGAATCGTTAACTCTTAGAGCTTCAGTATTTGCTGGAGAGCATGTTTTATCTTTTCTCCAAACTTCAGTGTTTCCTCTTCAAGTAAGAAGTCTCTGTCAAACTTTTAATGTGATAAGTACTTAAAGAAAAAATGAAGTTGCAATGTGAGGCATTTTAATATCAGAATTGTCAGATGTTGAGCTGAAGGATGTAGGTTTCTTACCATTAAAAAAATTGATTTCTTTTGTTTTAAAAAAAGTGGGGTTTTTTAAAGTCTAGAATCGCATTCTTCATTTTGTCCATGGTCTTAAAAATGAAAAGGGAGGAGGTGGTACCACTGGCTACCTGTGGTAGTCATGAGGCATTTACTGTTTTTGTTAGATGTATAAAATAACATCTGTTTCATCTAACAAGTGAGTGCTTATAGTAAGTGTTTTTCAAAAATAAGATAGGAGCAGAATGTTTTCTTTATATCCATCTAGTCTAGTCCATATAAGTATAGATGTGTATTTGTTAAGTGTTAAAAGGTTTGTTACTGAAAAAGCAGTGGGCTTTTGACAACTCTGTTACATGCCTGCTGTTGGAATGTTTGTATATATCTATATCTATTATAGAGGAGTATAAACTGTATTGCCTTATGTAAATGGAATATCTTGCATTGTCTGAACTTGAAATTTTGTCTCTAGTGGTAACTTTACTATGGTTATTACAATAATCATCACTTAAATATAGTTTTACAGATTTGGTAATGTACATCTGTGTGTGTGTGAAAACATCTTGTGTTTTGTGGGAAAGAGAGGAAGATTTACTTCAGTTTTGTTTTTTTTTTTTAAATCATCAGCAATGCTGAAGACATCTCTGTCTTAAGAGGCATGTTAACTAGAGCATAAAATAAAGCGAGGTTTAGTGATTTCAACAGGAAATAAATCACGATTACCACAGAACATTGTTATGGTTCCTGGGTATACGGTGTTTGTACTTGGGGAGGGGAGTTATAATGCTATTGACGATTTTAAGTTACTTGGGAGAGTTATTCTGGTATTTGACCCCCAAAAGAGCCTAATTGCAGTTAAAAATGGGAGAAGTTCCATGCCTTTCTTGGACTACAGAATATCTAGTAATTGCGAATTAGTTCTCTTTTTTTTTTTCTCTACAGTCATACTAGCTTCTGCAATGGTATTTGCCACCAATAAATAGTGTAATTTTTAAAGTCAGGGTTATTGGAATTGCAGTTCCTGTACACCTCTGGGCAGTTAGGAAGTGATTAGCAGTACTTTCTGGTATTGAAGGTTTAGGCTGACAGCTATTGACCCACTGATGAGGTAAGAACAGTGCCTTGATGAAGGATCCTTTGAGGAAGTATTTCTCTAAATGTCACTGCTTAATTTTCCACTAATGCATTGTGATGGTCCAGTTTTAAAGCTAAACTTTCTACCTGGTGTACACTAAACGGTTTAGTGGTTACTTTTGCCATCAGCCTTTCCTATTATTGGTGATGGAAGAGTCTCCCTGGTGCAGTTACTAAGACTTTTGAAGTACTGTGTGTTTTCAAAATTTTGGTGCCCTGAAATGAAGGGGGAGGTTAACTGCCACTTTTTTGCTGTTTAGGAGTACCTTGGTGCGCTGTATTAAATTAGGAATTGAAAGGTAAGAGTGAGATGCAGCACTTGGTTGATACTTAGGGAATCTTCTCGGCCGACTCAAGGTTCTAAGTTGCTGGTGCACGGGTTACACAAAGGCAACACAAGTCCTGCTGTGAACATAAAGTGCTGTTAGTGCTCTTTGCCTTGTAACATTATTTCTTGGGAGTGTAGTAAACCAAGCATCAATAAAGCCATTTGACTGGGCTAGAATGGATATGTTCTTTGTTAGTCAGCTGAGCTGACTGCAAGAAGTGATTTTGATCACATTTACACATCAGGAGAAACAAGAAGTTCCCTTAGATACGGAACAGTAATGGTGAGGCTGCAAAACCTTTGAGCAAGGAAGTCTGAAAATGTTTTAAATTTAATTTGCTGTTTTTCATGCCGAAGTGTTCTGGTAGTCTTCAGCTTCACAATAATATCAAACATATGGGAGAAAGGAACGTACTGTACACTGTCAGACTCACTCCTTGATTACAGAAAGATTCATTTTTGGTTGTGCCTCTTGGATTACAACAAGCATGAGATTGAAATGGGAATAACAATATTGCTTGTATAACATATTGACACTGAAAAATAATAACCAAGATTCCCTCATGGAAATGGCAGGGTTAGGTTCCTTGTTCTTTGAGGAATTTAGTTTTGAGTTTTGCATTTCATATATTCTGTGAAAAGCTTATTTATTTCTAGCTGAGTATGTATAACTTCTGTGACAGACCTCAGCTTCACTCCAGAAACTTAGATGCAGTTTGTCAGATATTACTTGTCCTGGTTCCCTGAGGAATTTTAGCAAGGATTAAACCAATTTCCTGCAAAATTGGATTTGGTAGCCATTTCTTTTACTAGAATTTTCAGTACCTTTAAGTTCTTCTATAAAACACATGTGCAAAGATGGCATTTAGACGATGCCATTTTAATTTGAAAACAAGTGAGCTGAAGTCCCTGGGACAGTGCTGATGCATGTTTCCCTCATCAAGAGGTTGACATCTTCTGGTCAGTGCTGTGAAACTTCTGTGCCACTTGGGTAAATGGAAACTGATAAAATTTCATGGGGTCAGGACTAGTGCTAAAGAGATGCTTAAGCCTTCATTTTACTGATGAGTTTAGGAAGCCTTTGCTGCCTATAAAACCTGAACCTTTGGGGTTGCATTCTGCCAGTGGAGCCCCTTTTATCACTGTAGTGTTCTGCACATCTTCTGAGCACATTTCTCTTCCAGCATTTTTGTTGTCACTTGGCCCTGTCCCATTTGCTTCTGTGTCTCCAGTTTATCCCATCATATGATACTCTTCTGTGTACCAGGGTCTTCTGCATTGTCACCCTTCTTATCTCGCTTCTCCTGGCCCAGGCAGCCATTTCAGTGCCAGTAGTAACGGCAGGCACCTGGGTCTCTGTGATTGGTGGTACTGTCTCAGAAACTTCCAAGAAGTTCTTGTTTCCTGGAAATAACCCTCTTACAATGCTGGTTGTCTTGTGTATGTGAAATGTCAACAACAGAGGATGGCAGATGAAACTCTGGTATCAAATCCACCAAGCTTTTGTTGGTGTTCAGGGAAAACAAAGGGAGTGGTTCCCCTACCAGTTTGGAGGACAGCAGGTGGAAGGCTTAGTATTTGCATTACTTCTTGGCATTACTATTGTGTGGGTGCTGGTTGGCTGGAAGCAAACCTTACAAAAAACCTGACTGCTTATAGTGGAACTTGTTCTCTTGGGCAATGTAAGATATGAGTGTGGCTATGGGTTGGAGAAGTGCAAGAATAACTTTTGGCAGCAGCTCTTCTTCAGAGATGCAGAAATTCATTGCAAAAACCTGAATTTCAGAAGCGTTATAATTAAAAATTGTAATGAGAATTGCATTTTCTATATTTCTTTTGTAAGTCCAAATATTTTCATTTGAGGCAGCAAAATAAAGTGACAGTTGCTGAAGTTGTGTGCCATTTTGTTCAAGGTCCAGGAAGGAAATTATTTTCTTACGTAATGAGAAAATTTGTAGTTGTTCTTCATCCCTAATTATTCACTGTAAATTACTGGTGTGTGAAACTTCAGTAACTGTCTTTTCTGAAAATTTCATCACAGAGTTTCTCCTTTTTTGTGTAATTTGCCTTGGTAAATAAATGGCTGTATTTAGGGTTTACCACTGTCTTTTTCATGATGCACATATTTTCAGAGTGTCACTTTAAGTTATTTTTTTGGTAGAAATTACAAGAAGACTTTATTATATAAACCTTTAAACTGGAGGGCTTAAAAACAAGATGGAGAAAGACCTCTAATGTTTCTTGTCAATGATCGCTGAAAATTTTTTGTTATATTGTGACTTTTCAAAGTTGCCCACATGGGCGACTATATTTTTAATATTTCATTGTAGTAATAAATACCTCTTTTCTTGTAGATAAATTCCAGAACTTGAAAGAAGATAATGGGAACAGTCATTTCATCTATGACAATGCTGGAGATAGTAATAAAACCAATGCTGAGACTACAGACACTTCTGGATGCAACACTGAAGCCAAGGACTTGCCTGATTCTTGGGACTCCCACGTGGGAAAACCAGCAGACTCTCTATCAGAAACATCTCAGACCAAGGGGCCACTAAGAACTCACTTGTATGAATGGGAGGTTGAAACTGAAGACACCAGAACTGGCGAGTATGTATTAGCTTTTGACAATGAACATCTCTCAGAGGTGAAGAGCAAGGATGAGGAGTGTGATAAAGAAGATAGTGAAAATCCAAAGGAAGCCATTAGTGAAGAACTTGTGCAAACTATTCCTAGGCCAAGCAACTGTAGGACATACTGTCGATCCAACAAAGCAAAACTGCAGGGGGCAACAAATTTTGACAAGCTAATGGATGGCACTAGTCAGTCTTTATCCAAAGCAAACAGTGAATCAAATAATGATGGTCTGAACGCAGGAAAAAAAGTTTCTTTAAGTAGTGGGACCAGTTTTAGAGGGACGGTTGGACGGACTAGAGACTATACTGTTCTCCACCCATCTTGCTTGTCGGTTTGCAATGTCACCATCCAGGACACCATGGAGCGCATGGATGAATTCACCACAGCGACCCCCACTGACCTGGGCGAAGCTGGGCGCTTGAGGAAAAAAGCAGACATTGCCACCACAAAAACTACAACCAGGTTCCGACCAAGCAATACCAAATCCAAGAAGGATGTCAAATTAGAATTTTTTGGGTTTGATGATCAAGACGAGGGAGGGGGAGATGAAGGCGCCTCTAGAAGTTCTGGGAGTTCCAATTACAAAATCAAGTACTTTGGGTTTGATGACTTAAGTGAAAGCGAGGACGAAGATGAAGAGTGGCAGGCAGCAGAAAGGAAGGCCAACAAAAAGCGAAGTAGAACTGTACCATCTGCTTCACTACAGTCAACCTCTGATGGCAATGAAAACTGTTCCCAGGATAGCCAGCTCAGCACTAATGCAGGTCAGTAGAACTCTTTTGGAATACAAGGGTGACATTTGATTTTAATTGACTTCAATATTTTGTTCTTTTTGCAGTGTACCTAGGAATTTGTTGAACAATACCACTGATTTGGAAACTTAACAGTTAAACTCACTTGAAATCTAACTGTTAAACTCACTTCTCCTGTGGTCCTGTGTGGTGTTTCATATCTCTTTTATAGTGTGCTGTATACTCCTTGATCTCTTGCCAGGTGTAGAGGGTTTTTTTCTTTTCCAACAGAAGATTGGTACCTTTTTGGTGTGTTGAGCATACAGCATCTATGCCTGGAAGGCAGGTATCCTCCCACAGATCCAGATTAACCCACAATTACAGAGCTGAGTTCACACATTTCAGTAGCTCTTAAGAAATGGGAAATACCTTTTTCTGCTTTTTAAACTGTTTGTAGGCAGTTTGGACCTTTCTCAAGCTCCATCTTATCTGAGGATTCAGAGGGATGACTGGAGGGAGAGGCTGTTGGGACCCGTGGAGTGCCAGTCAGATAATGGGCTTTGGGAGAGCCTCTGCATATTTATGTGTTTCTGTTCTTGTTTTCAGTTTTGAGATATCTCCATCTTCTGTATAGGTGGGGGAGGGAGATGTGTGTGTGCTCACACACATACGTATGAGTAAAGCTGTACACATGGCAGTTGCTGAGCAAGTTCTGGTGGTTAAAATCCTTTGCAAAATTAGACTTGCTTAGTGGTTGGTTGGGTCCTGTGTGTTGGTGAAGAACAAAAGGAGTAACTTTGGTGGAAGGTTGCTTTTAGCTGTTTGATTTTGAAAAAGTCAAAATCCAAATGCCAAAGAATCACTTGTTGTGGAATAAATATTTCAAAACATGGCCAGTGTTCTATGGAACATTTTGGTCCTCCATTTTGGAGCATGAAGCATGAGAAGTTTTATCTACTCACTGAAGTTGTTACATTTTAAGACTTGGGCAAGATGTGTTTCATTGTGATGGGGAGAGAGCATTTCTATCTAGCCTAGCAAATGTTGGAGAAGCTTGGGTTTTTTTCCTATAAATAGCTTCTGCTAATATAATCCAGAAATAAAATTTCAGAGGAAAAAAATGTTCATTTCTCTGTTCTAATTATAGCTGTTTCTAAAACCAGAATTTTCTGTAAGCCTTTTAATCATAAGTAAATGTCACTGCTAGGGGTTTTTTTGTGGATTTGAAAGGAACAAATGGATACTGATGTTGTACAAGAAGATTGTGTTTTCAAACAAAAAAGACCATGATTTGTTTTCATAAAACTTATGATGAGACACTTGGGTTCCAGCCTCTTTGGAAAATGGGTTCATCTTACAGGGCTGCTTAAGAAGTACTCTTAGTCCCTGTCTCTAATGAGTCTTTGTTCAGCCATTTATTCCAAGGGAAAAATTTGCTTGTACAGTTAATGCAGCTGAGATGCTGACCCATGGAATAATCCTTTCAGCTGGCTGTCCTCAGAAGTCTCAGAATATCTACACTTTGCATTTGGCACTGCATTCACCAAGCAGGCCTTTATGCTCTGAGGTATCACAGACTGTTTCCCTGAAATATTTTCCTAAGAGATTTCCATGGCACAGGGAGATGTAAATTTATGTTTTGTTAGTTCTTCATGCACTTCTCCACTTCAGGTAAGAGCTACCTCTCAGTTCCTCTGCTGAGAGATGCTTCCCCTTTATTTTGCATCTCCTTTGCTCATTTGATTCTTGTTTTGTGCTACTGTAGGCAGGTGAGATTTGACTTGCAGGTTTTTTGTCTGAAATTTGAAAGGGTGATGTCCTGTAGGACAGATTATGAAAATAGGGAGTCTGATGCTGCCCTAAAATTTGCGGGGCTCCTTGCTAAAGTTCACACTTTTCTCTCAGACCTTTGCAAACTTTGAGCATCATGGTCGCTCAGCCATGTTAAGAGTCCTTAAATAAAGTGATGCTGAGCCTGAGAACTTATTAAGAACTTCTGATTCTAGGCCTGAAGTTGCAGTAAAATGTGACATTGCTCTGAGGTGTTGTCTTTACAACCTGGAAAAATGTGGCTTCTGCATCCATGAAAATGCCAGCTTTGACTCCAAGCCTGAGAAAAGGCTTTCAGAACATCTTGCACAATAAAACTCTGTCCTGAAAAGATGAACAGTACTGAGAGGTGCTAATACTACCTGAGCTCTGTACGTGTTGTTCTTTCTTTGTACTAATGAATAAATGCCCAAATAAAAGCCCAGTGTTCCTGTTCCAGGTTGACAGGTGAAATGCCAGACTGCCTCTCTGAATTTCAGCCCTGGGAGTTCCCAAGACTGATTTTGGTGTTTTGTGCATAAAGAATGTTACGTGGCATTATCAGTTTTTCAAGAAACTTGATGCTTTTGATGCTTTCTGTCACAGCCTTACTTTGCCACAATACTGATTTGGTTACTTGCCATAATCTAGGTGTATTTTTATGAAACATATTTTAGAACTTTAATTTAAAGCATCTGACAAAGATTTTGTAATGGAACATAATAAAGATTATTCCTTCTAGTCTGCTAGTTCACAGAGGGAAAATAAGTTTAACAATAAATATTTAAATGTTTCTGCAAAGGAAATTTAAGAAAGCTCAAAGACTACAGGAACAGTGTTGTTAGTGCAGGAAAAGTTGCAAGACAGATAAATTCAATTTTGGTGAGGCTGTCTTTCATTGAAAAACATTTTCTGTTGTTCACTTTTATGGTAGTCGTTTCTGCTGAATTGGCTAAAAAAACACAAGAAAACCTCAAACAAAAGCCAAGCAAATAAAACCCCCAACTCTGAAAAAACCCTCTACCTTTTCAATTCCTAGATGCTGTTACCACACTTCTCTTTTTAATGAAAATACTTCATAACTTTATTAGCCTTAGATTTTTGCTGAAATGTTGAGTTCTATTAAAAGTTCACTTTTTATTTTGCCATTGCGATCTAAAATTCTCTCAAATTACTCTCTAGCAGCGCAGTGAAGCAAAAGCCCCTTTGGCTTGTGAGCCTCCCAGCTGGATTCTGCCAGAATGCCGGGGGCTAAAAGTACTGGTGAGACTTTCCTAGATTTGAAACACTGCTTTTGTCATTTCAGTAGCCAGAGTTCGGGATGACTCCAGTGAAGAGAAGCTTTTAATACGGGAAGAAAGTGAGTGACTTGACTGTAATAATCAATGGGGAGTTGTATCCAAGAGAAATCTGTATTGCAGCTTAGTCTTTTGCTTTGTAAATCAGTTCTGATATGCTGCTTAACCTTTGTGTCGTCTATTCATTTTTCCTTTCAGTAATGGAGATTCCTATAATCCTTTTAGGTGATGTAGCTTTTGTATATTAGCATCTAGCACTCAGTTCTGATGAGCCTACTTGCACTATTTTTTTCTTAATTCCTTTGCATCTTCTCAAAAACTGAGTCACCTTCATTGGGTAAATATTTTAAGCCAGTTAAAACAACATCAAAGTCCACAAAGGCAGAGTCTGTTCGGGCTTGAAAACCTTTTGCAGAATTACCCTGAGACACTAAAACAAAACTACATTGTTGTTCCCCAGGAAATTTACTGTGGTTGTTGCCTTAGTTGGTCTTTGAACATCTTTCCAATTCTAGCCAAGACAGGAAAATTATCTCAAAGATGATGAATACCTTGAAAATGGTTGGACAGAGGAGAAAAGGCCTTACATGCTCCCATACTGAGAAAAGTCAATATGACCAATTTCCCTGTGAGGGGGCAAAAACCCCCCAAAAACCATACAGGGGCAAAAACCCCCCAGAAAACATACAGTGGAAATCAAGCTGCAGCAGGGTCGCTGCTTACCAAACTACTCGAGTGTTTGCCTCACTTAGTTAATGTTAAAAAAAGAGTTCTGCCCCAAACCCTGTTTAGTTTAGATTTAAAAGTCTGCTAAGATAATGTATGCAGTGTGCTTTTAGGGTACCTAGAAGGCCTCAAAAAGCACTGCTCAAATAAAAGCATTCCTGGTAATCTTACAAAGCAAATAAGTGTCTCATGTGCTAGCAGCATCAGAGAATGCAGAATTATCCTATTGGAAGTAGGAGTTGAAATGTTTTTATCAAGAAGCTTGTTTGAATTTAAAGTTACCTAATTTAAATGAGATAGTTCAGAATCACATAGGAGTAGAATTCAAACAAGGAAACTTAAGATGATGTTAAAATTGTGGCTTTGTTGATCCAGAGCATTGTTAATCATTATTGAAGGCAATGCCAGGTCCAAGTCTTAGCACGGGGCACAAGTTAGAGTTCTCATTTGGTGGCTGAAACATTTTGTGTTTCTAGAGTGATTTGCATATTTGTAATGGCTGTCGTCAAGTACATTACTTTTTAGTTTTTAATCTACAACAGGAGGGTCCAGTTGTCTTGGTTTGACTTTCTTTGAGAACTGCATTCAGGGCCTGACTTCTTCAGAAATATTTCAGTATTTACAAGGATGTATATCAAAGCAATTTGATTTTACTCCTTAAATTTGGTTCAGCAAGAACTAAGTTGTCTTTTACATGGATTCGGACGTAGTTTTGCTTTATTTAAATTAATGGAAATTGGTCTGTAGTATTTTTCCTCAGTTACACTAATTGTATCAAATGTCTTTTAAAGTCACTTGTTTTCAGAGGGGCTGTTCATGTTCTTAGGTTCTTGTGCTCACATGACACAACTACACTGAAAATCAGGGGGATGGAATGGGTGAGGCTGGTTCCAGGAGGTGCCTTGCAGCAGGCATCCTGCCAGTCCTGCTGCTGCCAAACCTATTGAAATTTACCACAATATGGGAAATGCTGGAGCTTTATTTTAAGAGTACTTCTATTCCTCAGCCAAGTTTTGTATCCTTGAGAATGCTATGAGAAATTTGGTTGCCTGCTTTGCCTTTGCTTGCCTTCTTGCCCAGATTGGCTGGTCCTGTGTACTTGGGATTAGAGTAACCCATCCTACCTGCTCTTGCAGTGCACTTTTCAAACAGCAGCAGCTTCTCAGGAATAGATTGGTTTTCTAAGCAGTTTATCAGATGAAACAGTGCGGCTCTGTGCCTGTATTTATTTCCATCTTGAAATTTGTGGTAACTTCTGGTGCCAAGTAAACCCTTTCCCTTGTCTCTGAGGGATAATGCTGCAAATAAAACAATATAAGTTAAAAAAAAAATAAGGACAAAAATTTAATTCAGTGAGTGAATTGGAGATTTACAGTCCAGGATGGGGTACTGGAATCACTGGTAATGCAGGAATCAAATCCATTGAAAGGCCATGTCAGCAGTTCCTTCTAGCTGACTCTTTCCTGAGCTGATGACTGTATTTTTTCCTGTTTACAGCAGAATAAGCAAATATAAACAGGCTGCCTTCATGAGAAGTGTAGCAAGATCAATTCTTCAGTTCTGTAATTGTAGTGTGTTCTTCTAAATCTCTTAATCTCACGCTTTTGAAGAACCCAGTCTACTGCTTTATTCATCTGCTGCTCAGGCTTGTAGCAGTAAGCTCACATAAAAGGTACCCTGGGATTTACAGGAGTATGGGATGGGAAGTAGTAGCCTGAAGCTTACCCAGTGCGCAAGAGGTGCCGCAATAGTTGTGACTGTGCACCTTGTCATGCTTCTATGCATTACTGCAATCCAGTCAGCAAGCCTGAGCTGCATCCAGGGCTGTGCTTGGCATTAAAGCTGATTTTTCTGATGAAGATTGATTGATCATTATGTAACGTCAGAAACTATGCATGTGGAATTGTCAGATGCAAGAAATGCTCTAGCAGTTCAACAGCTTCTAAAATGGTTGTTTCATGTCTATATTTACCTTTAACAGATCTGGAGTTTTCAGAGGATGCATCTGGTGTGCTTGAAGGCAATAAGAAATCCACAAATAAACAAGGTGATAAGTCCAAGGAAAACACCAGGAAGATTTTTAGTGGGCCAAAGCGGGTGAGTAATAATGCTGAGACCAAGATGCAGCTCTTGTTTTAATAAACTCCTCAGTGTGAATGTTTCTTCTTATATATGCAACAGGGCTTTTGTCCCAGTTTATATGTGCGCTTGGGATCATACGTTGGCCTTCAATATTATTTCTGGAAAAGTAAAACATTCAAGTGCAAAATTTTTGTATTTATTACTGGAAGTTTCACTTTTCAGGTTTGCATTACTGCTATAGAGAACCAGACTGGTAATGTAGATGCATTCCCGGGAGATGATTTTTAAAGCAAGAATCAGTAAATGCTGTGTATTTTACTTTCTGGTATTTTGGGGGGGATTCTTTTGGTCTCTTTTCATTGCTCTCCCAAGAAATATCTATCTTATTATACGATTGAACTTTTCTTAAGACTTCAAATTGGGCATTGCTATAGTCTTTTCAAGGATAAGTGCCTTTATAGCATTTGGTATAGCAAGATTTTCTTTTAGTTAGGAAAAAAAAGGAACCTCCAGTCCCACCCCAGTCTTCCCCAATTGTGTAATATTCAGTATGAATTTGCCCTTCCAAAACATGAAAAGAACCTATTTCTATTGTCCATCTTAGGTGTGGTTTATCTTACCTGTCATTGTAGGGTACTCAGTATTTTTAGGCTTTTAAAAATGTGCATACAGCAAAAATTGAATTTAGCTGCCAGGTGAAAGTTTGCAATAGGGAGATCCATGTAATCTCCATTAAATGAAGCTTTTTTGACCCAAACGTCCAGGACAGCCATTTCCAATGCTCAAGGCCTTTTCATGAGCCTTTTGCATAACTTGTTTGTGTTACCTGGTGACAACAGTCCCTGTCTCACCATCTTTGCAACCCACAACTTCTCTAGTAGGAGAAAGAGGGAAATGAGCCTGTATATCTGCTGTCCCTTTTGAGTTCCATAGATTTTGCAGGACCTGGCAGTTTGTATGGTATTATAGAAACTGTCTTTTACGTGTGTTCAGAATGCACTCATCAGTCCAACAGTCTGAAGAAGTTTTAAAATTATTTTTTCTTAAGGAATTCTAAAAATTCCTTATGAAGGTAACTAACTACTTGTTACATGATAGTTTCACTTGAAGTAGTTTTTCAAGGTGCCTTTTTTTTGTCTTCCAGAACCAGAAGATTTATTTTATCTCCAGTTGTGTTGATATGTAATGATTTTTCATTTTAAAAAATGGATTTGTGGGTGGAGAAAAGATGACAAATTTGGTTTAGCTCTCAAAATATGCAGGGGAATATTTTCATGTGCAAGGATACATGACCAGTAGGTCCTGTCAGTTGTGATGCCCTTTGAAAAAGAAGTGTCACTTGTTGCCTTGACTTTGGACAGAATGGGAAGCTCCTCCCTCCAGAGTTTGAAGTCAGATGAGTGAGGAGGGTGTTTTCAGAACTGAAATAGTATTTTTTGAAGATGCAAGTTTCGCAGCTTCTGCTGATTAAATAATAATTTTTTTAAAATTCAGCTTCTTATCAGTGGATGTGTTACAGTACACTGAGAAACAGAAATACAGGAAGTGCAAACTTAACTGTAACTTTTCAGTTGTATTTTTTAACAGCATAAAACAGCTGTAAGTGTTCTGGTAAATACAGATTTTTTTAAAATTTAAATATTTATATGCCACAAATATTATTCTGTAATTGCATTTCTTGTGTTTCTTGTTTAGTTCTTATTCTTTAAATCTGTGAGATTTTATGTGGAAATAGTTTAATTAATTTTGAATGTAGGTATAATGAAATTACAGGGAGGGAGGGAAAGCCTTACAGCAGTCTCGTACTATATAAGATAATGGTTTCAACTCTAGAAAATTCTCAGTTGGGAACAAACTAAATTTGAGTGGTAAAGTTGAGAATGAAACAGCTTTTTTGACCCTGTGGTGATATAATGAACTTAGAAGTAGATGTTGCTGTAATTGAGATTCAGATTTCAAACTTTAATGTTCTCTAATCATATGGCTGTTACATGAAGTTACTAAAAAAGCTTGTAAAGCTTGTTCTGATGGTAATTAGAGATGCTATAATTATCTTCCTAAAATATAGATATAGACTCTTAATCTTAGTTGTATCTTAAAGGAATTTTCATTCTGGGAATGAAAAAAAAGAACTAAAAGTATTTACCTGATCATAATAACTAAATTATCTTCAAAAAAAATCTCTGGAACTTCTTCACTGTCCCAGCATTATTTATTTTTTCTTGTAAGAAATAGCAGATACAGTATTAAATATTTTGGTAGGTGGTGATGTTCAGAGCTGTGACACTGCAGTAGAGTGAGCTGCCAAGTAGAAAGCTCTGTTACTCAGGAAGCAGCAGGTGCTGTCATTAAATTTCAGCAGATCCAGAAAGCTCAAGGATTTTTTCCAGTTTGTATTCAGCAGATCTCTCACCCATGGTTGTGGTTTTGAAAACTTGACCGTTGTCTCCTAATGCTAAAGTCCAGTTCTTGAAACTTTGAGTGTATGTACAATAAAATATTAGCGACATCATTGACCTAGTGAATAACAGTGTTTCTAAACACTGCTTTTACTGTAAGGACTGAAATCACTGCCTGGTTGCAGTGGCCACAGACATTATGACAGGTGAGTAAAGTCTCAACCAGAGCCATGCTTTAAGTGAATTAAACCTCTTTATCCTGAGCATGAATTATAGGAGGAGTGTTACATTCCATAGCAACATAATTAAATACTTACAGTACATAAATATTGGCATTACTTGAGTTGCAAATGATGGGTGTGAAGCATACATGAGTAACATCTGCAGAAGTTTTTTTGCAGCTGTTTACAATTTTAATTCAACTGGTTGGGTAACTCATGCTCTAGCATGTCAATTTGGGAACTCTGGATACGCCCACCTGCTGGCCCCTTTGAGCTTAGTTCCCCTTCTACAGATGAAACTAATTCTCCATAAGCAGGCAACCCAATAGAGTAGAGAAGAAACTTTTTTTGTTGGTATGGTCCAAATCTACTCAGATTAAAGACTTGAAAATAGGGAGCATAAAAATTATTTCCTGAGATTTCTTGTTCCTGCTGCTTTCATAACAGGTTTTAGCTAGAGTCAGCAAATGAAAAGAAACAGTTTTTGTAGGAATACTCTGGAACGGTTTCCTGTGGTCTTAAGCAAAACATGTCTCTAAATAGGAATCTAAAAAAAGCCAACTTAAAAGTGTAAGAAAAAGAGGACTAGTCTATCCCCAAACATAGGCTTTTGATCTGTCAGCCCTAAAAATCAATGATTATACTTAGTGTGTTGTGTCAGTTCAGTGTTTGTGTTGTCCAGCATGTCACTAGGGACCACCAAGTCCTCTGAACAGCACATTTTCCAGGGTGGCTTCTCTGCTCTTAAAATATATGAGTGATCTGCAGCTCTGTGCTGATCCTAGTTCTGCCTGCAGCCATAGGAAGCCAACCTAGACATGGTGAATACTGATTACCTTTGAATATTTCAAGGTAAGAATTTAGATAGAGTTGCAAATCATAGTTAAAAGGTATGGGAGCCTTTCAGCTTGAGGGGCCTGGGAGGGGGGCAGAAACTATAATCTTTCTGATACTGCTCTTCAGGGCTGCTGAGGCACGTGGGAGCTGCATGAAGAAGACAGAGAAGCTGTAACAAAAAAAAGCACTGACTCTCTCATGTTGGCACAACTGGAAGCAGACTCAGTCTTACGTTTCCTCAGATTAGCATGAAATTTCAATTAGATGAATGCTTTATCAGGATTTTTTTTTTCCTACGCCTTAAAGTAGGTGAATTTTAGAAACAAGTCTTTTGGAATTAATTTCTTAGATGTTGGTATCTTTCACACTTAGTATCTATTTCATGAAGCTTCCATGCTACTATAGAATGCAATTTTAGTGCCTATAAAATACTGAACTTCTCTTGAGAGTTTGAAATGCGCGTTTTATGATTGATAAGATGAGGAAGCAAGTGTTCACTGCGTTGTCATTCTACACTGGTGATTCATGGACTACTGATCAAACTGAAAACTAACCTGAAGGCTAATTCATAGCTTAATGACTTCTGACTCCAGTTAAAATGGGCATATTTCAGTTCAATATTCACTTTTGCAATGAAAATTTACTGTTTATAAATGACTTGAAGCTAGCTTAATTTTTATCTTACTCTTTTATATTGCTATGCCTGGAGGATGTCTTTAATTTTGCTTGTTGAAATCCTAGCCCTAGAAAACCCATCTGACTTTCAACTGTGTACACATTCCCACATGTACCCAGTGAATGGGAATACATCAGTGCGTTTTTCCTTCTCCTCTTGTTGTGCACACATTGGCTTGTACAGGAAAAGGTTTGGAAAAAACCACTTAGCCACAAACTTGATGTTCATGGTGTTTGCTTGGGGCCATTCAAATACTGGACCACAGAGTTTCCTGAGTGTGCTGGCTTTGGCTAGAATAGAGTTAATTTTCTTCAGAGGAGCTCTTACAAGGCTGTTTTAGGTTTGTGCTGAGAACAGCATTGGTGATACTAAGATGTTTTGTTATTGCTGAGCAGCACTTACAGAGAGCCAAGGCCTTTTCTGCTCCTCATCCCACCCCTCCAGCCAGGAGACTGGGGGTGCACAAGGGGGTTTGGAGGGGATAGCTGATCCCAGTGACCTAAGGGATATTCCACACCATGTGACATTGTGCTCAGCAATATAAAAAGCTGGAGAAGAAGGAAGGGGATACACACTTCTGGAGTCATGGCCTTTGTCTTCCCAAGTAGCTGTTACGCCTGATGGAGCCCTGCTTTCCTAGGAATGGCTGAACACCTGCATGCCCATATGAAGTGGGGAATAAATTACTTGTTCTGTTTTGGTTGCATTCATGGCTTTTGCTTTCTCTGTAACTGTCTTTATCTCAACCCTTGTGTTTTCTCACTTCTATCCTTTGGATTCTCTCCCCCATCCCACTGGAGGTGAGTAAGCAAGGAGCTGGGTGGGGTTTAGTTGCCAGCTGGAGTTAAATCACAATGGTCCTGTTTGGCAGCAAATGTGAGGCTCAGTGGGTTTGCGACAGTGACAGATTTGATTGGGATGTGCTAGATCAAACTGATAGCTGTTAGTGCAGTTCAGCTGTTAATTGGCAGGTGTCTGCCTGCCATGGGGCTCCCTTGCCTTGCTGTATGGCATGGCCTAGTCCTTGTTCGTGGCTGCTTTTGGCTCTCGCTGCTTGCTGTGCCTGGGAACATTTTGGTAACTGTACTTTTAACAATGGCATTGCTTGAAAGTTCCTCCATTAGTGTGGACTGCAATTTGCCAGGAAAAGCTGAAAGCTTCTTGGATTATGCATGTAGTGGTTTAGTTTGCCAATTCAAGTTTTCTGGCTAAATGCCAGCTCACTTACCAAAATTTACCTGATGTTTGCTGTGAGATGAGGATTAGGAGTAGGCAAAGCAGGCTCAAACTTTATAGAATACAAAGAAAGTTGATTAATAAACCTTAGACAAAGAAAAAACAAGAAAAACCAGAACAAACTTCTCAGACTACCCCTCCTCCCTGACTGTTCCATTTCTTTCCCCCTGACAGCACATAAAAAGACAACACTTTGACCTCTAGTCAGTTTACCACCTCTAAAATAGCTTTTGTCTTAGTTCATTTAGGGAGAGAAGTCTCTCTTGCTTATACCATGGATTTCCTGTAAGAAAATACAGTTTTTTATGGGTCTTCAGCCTCACCACCAGCCACCCGCCCGGGAGAAGAAATTCACTGGTGGTGGTCCGTTCCCCCACACCAGTAGCCTCCCACAGCTACTGCATGGGGGTTATGACAGTCCATGGGGTACCCTTTTAAGGATGAGCAATTCTGCAGCAGCAATGAAGAAAATCCCCTTCCTCTGTGTCTAACAACACAGGTTCTTTTGGCAACACAAGTTCACCAGTATTCCCCAGGGACAGTCCACAGCCTCTTCTGTGTCTCGGCTCAAGCTTCTCATTGGACTGCACTTATCCCAGCACCCACTTATCTCCATCCAGGTGCCTGGGCTCTCTGGCTGCTGTTAGAATATTACATCCCCGCTTTGGACTATTCCTTCATATATTACAGGGAGTTTATTAGATCAGTCCCAACCACAATTTTACAAAAGAATTTTCAGCTTCACTTTCAGAAGCACTTCTCACGCACCTCCCTCTAGGCATCAGTTCTGCTTTCCTCACTGAATTTAAAGTCTCTATGCTGCATTTATGTAGATGCCCTCACTCGTTCCTCTCTCTGTGCAAGGAAGGATGGGTGTCTGCAAGTTTAGTCCAGGTATGGAAAGAGTTCATCTCTCTCGGGCAGTGTGATGATCACGTGGTCTCTGCCGGGCTGTTTGAAAATGTCCAAGGTGAATGACAGAAATAGAGTCTCTGTGGCCTGGCTCTGCAAGGCTGGCTCGGCCTGATAGGGCCGGCCGGGCCCGGGATGACAGGGCAGGGCCTGGTCTGAGCTGGATGGAGTCCGGCCTGGTCCCTGCCCAGCCCAGAGCGGGGGGTCTGGCCCCATCTGGTGTGGCTGACATGTCAGCTCTGAGCTGTATCTGCCGAGAGCTCTGGCCGGGTTCCTCCCCCATGCCCAGCTGCAGCTGCACGGCCGCTCCAAACCTCCCTTCCCCCCCCCTCCGTGGGGGAGGGGAGGGGGAGGCTAGTCTTACCGGAGTGAGAAGCAGGGAGATGCCTCTCTTTCAGCAGCAGCAGGCAAAAGAGTAAGAGGATCAGAGGTTTCTTGCTTACATATGGTTCTTTCCCTCGAAGGCGGATCAATTTTTAATTGGTTTACCTAAATATCAATACTTAAAACTACCTGGTTATTGGTTCTCTCTCTCAGGAAGGAGGTTGTACTACTTCCTGCAGCATAGGTCACTTCCAAGATTGACATCCCTTGGGCCAAACTAGGACAATGCATCAAAAAACAACAAACAAAAAACCCAGTCCCAAACCCAGCAAAGCCCTACCTACTGTAAGGACTGGTTTTTCCTGAAACAGGCAAAAAACACTGGCAGAGGCATGTGGTTATGCTGCATTTGCTCTTGCTTTGCTCAACCAGCTCACTTCTGTTTCCTTGTGCCTTCAGTTCCCCAACGTTGTATATTACTATAAAAGTAACCCAATAAAAAGGAAACATTTAACATAAATCATAGTCCAGTTCACTGGGAGGGTAAACTATTACATCTACTCAGTTGAGGGAACCCAAGAAGAGAGATTGTCATGTTAACCTGGTTAAGTCAACACTGCAACTGAGAAATGCTCACTAAACACAGTGGCGTTAGCAGGATTATGTGCAGCACTTTGATCAAGTGACATTAGTACAGTTAGTCATGACAGTAGTCTTGAATACGTGAATGGAAGCATTGCTGAAATCAGACATGGCTTAGCCAACAGACTGCTGCTGAACTTTGTATGCAAGAGAGAAACTTGAGCCAGGCATAACCCTGGAATCACTTAAAACTGTCTGTACCCAACAAAGTACAGAAATGTGTGCAAGATGTCTTAATGTGGTCTTTGGACAGGTAAGTTGGAAGGACATGTTAAATCAATACTGTGTAAAGAGCACTTATTTCCACTTACCAGATACTGAACCCGGAAGACATTTTCTTTTTTTCTTCTGTGTGACTTCAGTCTGATCTGCAACTAGTCCTTAGTTCATTATTTAAATGCATCTTTCTTGTTCTGTAGGCAGGTTTTCTTTCGTGAAGAGTTCAATTCCCTCATGAAAAATAACATACTCCTGTTTTAAGTTTAGGTTCTGTCAGAAACTGTCAATACCTGAAAATTGAACTTATGTATGATCCTTTGTTTCTAATATCATTTCTTGTAATGCGTGTTTTCAGGGTATAAGAGATTTTTACAGGTTGATGGGAGCTTTCTCCACTGGTGTTTCATGCTGACTGGAAGGAGCTATAAATACCAGTTTGAAACAAATGCTGGCTGTAAGTAAACTAGAAGTTCAGGATGAAATGCTTATACCTGGTCTTTGAAAGTATTTTGAAATTGGAGAACTACGAACCTGTGCCCGCTCTGGGCTGGCTGAGTAATCTTAGGGCTAATGTGACAATGACGTGTGCGTGGGAGGGGACAGAAACTAGGCTGCACTGTGGTCTGTAGTTTTCCACTTAGCTTGTGTTAGACTTTACAGGAGATGTTTATCAAAGGCATCCTGCGAGTAACGTTTCTTTTGGCTGGCCTGCAAAAGAATCAACAATTCCCTGAATAAGATTTTTCATGGTTTTTCTTTTTCTTTCATTTTTAAGTTTTAGAGTATATGAACATTAAGTGCACAAACGAATGTGATTTTGCTTAATTACTTTTCCATAGCTTATTTTAAATAAATAGTCCTGAAAAAGCAGCACAGGAATCATAATTCAAAAGTTTTGCTATATCAGTCATAGCCCTTTCTGTACATATAATGGTAGGATCAGAGTAGACTGGCCAGGGCTCATTTTAAAAAGAACTGCCTGTCTTCATCTTGCATAACCTTTAGCTAAAGAGTGTCCTACCCTAAGGATGAACAGTTGTAATAAAGCATTTATTCAGTGATATTAAACTGCTGGTAACTATGTACATTGAGCTGCTCTAATCCTAATTTGAAAGCCAAAATTGATTGTTTTTAAGAGGAAGGATTATTAGTTGGCATAAGCTGTTTTGACTCCATTGAGGAGTCAAGCTGAATTTGGGCAGTGGAAATATTCTGTGACATCTCAGTTCAACACTAAGCCTGGTCTGTCTGTCAGCAGGCTGACAAACGGTGCTGGGCAGAGCTGACAACCTGTGACTGCCTGGTGCTGCTTCTGCACTGCATTCCTTTCATGGGCTGGTTGGTGCTTCTGGCACATTGGCTGCCCAGTCCCAAACTGAAGTGGTTTTTGTGGGGATTTTTTTGTCCAAATACGTTTTGTTGTAATGATAAACAAGAGATGAGCTGTTCTAAGTGCCAACCAGTTATAATCAGCTTGTCTATTGTAAGCAAGTTTTATATTGCTGGAATAAAAAGAAATTTTTAAAAAGGATAAAATATGATAAAAGGTGAGAACAAATCTGTTAAATAGCTGATTTGTTAAAAACCAAAGCCTCGTATTGATACTACTATTTCACTTAACATTTGCAAAACTGAATTCTTCTATAAACATACTTATTTAATAATGGCTTCCAAGTGCTTACTATTTAGAGGCTTTCTTTATTATTATTAATGTAAATAGACTAAAACCAATTCTTAATGTGTAAACTAGTAAGCAGGATACTAGTCAGGACCAGCAGGTTTTTAGATTAGTCACCTAAATTGAAGAGTGAGGTAGCTGCTGGAATTCTACTGCACTGAGTTGAGATTTAGCATCTTGAAGCCATCTTGGGAGTGAAAGCAAATGCCAGCAGTTGGTCTCCTTTCCTCAAGATAATCTTTTGATGCTGATCAAAATTATTTTCTTCTCACTTCTTCGTATTAAACTGTGATGAAGAGGGTATTCTGCTAGATGCCAAGCTGAGATCCTTCCCCCTGGCAAAACTGCTTCCTCAAGCATCCTCCATACACAGCTGTTGGGTAGAACTGTGGCAGCAGCATTCTTGCGAATGCGTTTTCTAGCTGGTGTCAACAGGGATGTTAGCAGCTTTGTCTGAGAAGGGTAGGGATGCAAAGTGAACCTAACAGGCTAAGTCCTCATAGAGGCAAGAGAAACAAATGAAAAATAAGCATGGAAATCTTTCTCTCCCTGTGGATACTTAGGCTTTTCAGGAAGTAGAAAAATCAAGTTGAATGGAAAATGTTTAATGTCACGGTGGAAACGTGGCATTTTATACTTTCAGTTCCTACTGGTATTAGCTCTAACGCAAGAAGCAAAGATGTATTAAAGTGCTTTTGAAACTAGATTCTCTCTTGCCTCCTCACCTTCTCTGCAAAAAAGCTCACACATGTATCAGTTTTGTAGTTTCAGTAATTAACTTAATGTTTTAGTAATTTGGCAATGCAGGATAGCTGTGTAGGATAAATGTTACATTGCACAAAGTCTCAGTCCTGTAGGAAGTTCTAAAATGGGAAAAACGCTCAAAGGGATTAAAATATACCAGTTTCATTTGCCAGTGTGAGCTTTAATTTATTTGCAGATGAATATGCAAAATTGTCTTCACAGCTCCTGTGTGCTGTATGAGCACGGCTGGTTTACTCAGCTCTGTGACTTGATGTGCATTTGATAATTGCACAATGAGACATGAGCACATCTTGAGGGGGATATTGGTGGTGTTGAGGGCCCAGTGTCCTTGTTAGACACATTTCAAAGTTTTTACTGGAGTTAGCTTTGTTTGAACCTGATGTAGGCAATGCCCAGTAAGAAGCTGGCATGAGGTGGGTGCTCTCTGGAGGTGCCTCTGAAGTTTGGTCACACTGGGAAGCAGTCAGGTCAGCAACCTCAGACTCAGTGATGCAAACCCTAGAGCTGTAACTGGGGACATGTGGGAGGTTTATTTGAACCCTGTTTTTCACTGATCCAAATGGAAATGTTTCTGTGGGTGTACGCACACCGAAGCCGTGTGACCTCTGGAATTTCATTGCAGTTGCAATTTTGTAAGGCTTTTCCTGTTAGTAGATTGATACACTTTGGGTAGATTAGGATTAACAGGGGGAGGGGAGTAGGACGTGTGTCTGTGTTTGCGTGCTTCTCTCTGCATTTCGCATCCAAGAGAGCAGGAAATTTGTGTGAGCTATTTGTGCTGGGAAGTTCTTGTGCCAGGGTGTTCCTTGAAGTGCAGGTTTTTCTTTTCTCTTGAGCAAAGCATTATGTTTCCAGTATTGTGGTGATATGTCTAAACTACTGTACCCTGTCCCTTTTAATTAGACTTGATAAAGGTTTCAGGCCAAATTAGTGACCATACCCATATGGCTTCTGCTTCTGAGCTGACCAGTCTTGAATACACTCAGCATAAGCAGTATACAGAACATCATTGGCTGTTTCTGTTAATAAATCTCATTTGTCAGATTGTCCTGTTTCTTAAATTCTGTTTTCATGTTTAACTTGGGTGTTGGACCCATCATCTTACTGTGCCCTGTGGGGCTTCCTTTTGAGCTTCAAGAAAGAAAAAAGCATTTTGCAGTTTTTCAGAAGTTTGGTGCAGAAAAAGCTCCAGTGACATTTTTTCCCCTTCTTCTTGTGTTGTCTGATACTCTTCAACTTTGACTAACATCTTGTCGTTTTCTGGCTGTGTGTATTCATAATGTGTTCTGTGTTTAAATGGAATAGCACCTCACAGTTAAGTGATCCATGGCACCCAGAGGTGATTTATTGGCATTAATCTGCTACTGTGATCCAAATAATGGAGATGCAGTTCAGATTTTGAACACTGCAAAAATGACTTGGTGCTGGTTTTAAACTGCTGTTGGAAACTGCTGTCTTATGTGGAGTCCAAATGAACTTTTTTCTGTTCCATAACATGGCACAGCCTGTGCTGAATTGATCCTCCATCTTCCTGTTTTGAAGCGTGATTTCTCTGTCATTGCTCTGAGTGATGTTTATTCCTTACCTTTTTCAAAAGAAACAGTGCATTATGAATATTTCTGTGCTGCATGACATGCTTGTTACCTTTTTCCTGCTCAAAGTGAGACATGCAGGACAGGGTAGTACTCGATGATGAATACAGAGTGGTGACTCATGTTTTGTTTATTGGGGTTTTTTTTGGAGCTTGTCGTTTTGACAAGCATCTGGCATACAGTGTTACTGAATGCACTTCAGTTATAAATAATTCATTTATCAGGATATCTGTTAAAAATGTTCTTGGGCTTTCTTTTGCCATTGTCTTCTACCTTGGAAAGCATTTTTGCCTGCAGAGAAATACTCTTTCTTATTTTGCTCATATTTTCTGTGTGACTCATGTCCCTGACTCTTATTTTCTGCTATTCTTACATCTATGAATGGTGCAGAGTGCCAGCTCTTGAAAATTTCAGCGTTGAGGCTTTCAGGGATGGGAGGTTAAGCATGACCCAGAGTTGATGGCAATGATCTCATAAAAGAGACAGCTCTGTGCATTTTGTAAAATCCCTGGCATTAGTTCTGGTTTTGTATCTCCACTCACCCCCCAGAACCACATGCAGAGCACCACAGTACCATATGCCTTACAGCCTCCCTGGAATATTTGCAGTCTTTCAGACATGTATCTCTGTGTAAGCAGCTGTCAGTTCTAGATGTATGCAAAAAAGGAACTCCTCTGCTACTCAGCAGAAGCTCTTACAGCTGATTAATATTGCAGAACTTATTTGCCTTAAGAACACAGAATTCAATGGAATGATGTACTTCCACTTGTATCTATTCTAAGTTAATCTTGAGAGAAGGAATTACTGAAGAAAAGTCTGTGTTATTTGAATAATTACAAGGTTTTGTTGTCTTTAAGAGAAAGTTTCTTAAATTACCACTGCCTAAATATCAGTGCTGCTTGTTCAGGGAAGCTTGTTATCGGAAGCATTTGAGTTGCTTTAAAAAACCGCCCCCAAACCAAACAAACCAACCTCTTCACTTTTGTGATCAAGCCGTTCTGTAAAGTCTTTCTTCACTAACATTCATTTGATCTTTGATACTTTTCCTGCCTTCAGTTCTGTCACTCAGTAATCCAAAGCAAGTCCACACAGTGCTTACTGGTTGATAGGTATTGGCGCAGTTTCTTTGCACTTGTTCTGGAAATTCATCCTAATTCTATGTTGCAAGGGAAAATGGGAAGGTTGCTTTAAGAGGTGGTTGGAAAGGAGGGATGTATTTGCTGTGTCAAAGTCCATGCGAGTTGTAAGAGAGGCTCTAAAGTCTCTGCACAATGTGTTAGAACTGATTAGAACTATTTCTCTAAAGAGCAGTGTTAGATTTTTGCAGTGTGTGTTCAGATCTTTTCTGATCTAGAAGTGGAAGATACTGCAAGGAATGGTGGCTAAAACTAACCTTCCATAGGTATTTGAGGTTTTTAAGGATTACTATTTCCAGCTACCCTTCAGGCTGTGTTACAAAGAGCTGTTAAATGCGGATGTCCTCCTTTCCTATAGCAGGCATTTATTGGTGGCATTACTTGTTTTCTTATGTAAAATGTAGCCTTTTTTCTCAATTGCACTAGTAATGCTTAAGTTGTAAAGTGCCCTGTCACAAAACACTTTGGGATGCCCTAGCTTTTGATTTAGAAAGGGATTAAGGGAAATCGGGGAAGAAAAGCCCATTTTTGACTGTTAAATAAAAAGCATGCCATCTTTGGAAGCCTGTGAGCCCAGAGTATTTAGAAGGAATTTGCTTTTATCTGTTTGCCCTGTTGAACTCTTTCCTACGCATCAGCTGTTGCTCTCTGCTGAGGGAAACACACTAATGCTGTGAGGCCCTTTTGGTTGCACTGGCACAGCTGTTTGTGTACTTTGTTTAACTCCCCCAACGCTGAATGTGCTTCCTGTGGGCTGCGCCTCCTTGCTCTGCATGTGTGCACAGCAGAGGTGCTGGGTTTGGAAAAGGCACTTCTGTGCTGTGGTCAGCAAGGGCCCAGCCCAGCTGCTGCCTCGCAGGACAGGCTCAAACCCAGCCTGGCTCTGCTCCCCCTGTGCCTGCCAGGGGCTGTGTTTGGCTCCTGGTGGAGCACGAGGCCTGAAGGAAAAAGAATGAGCAGGTGGGGCACAGGCAGAGGCTTTCAGCCCAACTAGTCTGATTCTATAAAATGCTGTCTAGCAACCATGTGGGTTGCTTGACAGAGTGTGTTACTTCCTTGAATTATCCTGTATACCAGGATAGTGCACTCAGGAACTTACCCTCTCTCTTCGCAGTCTTAAATATGCACTGAGATGAAGTGTTGAGCAATTGTGAGCAATTCAAGAAACAAAAACGCTCAGTGGTTCTTTTCTATTGCAGATACCTGTGAAACTTGTATATTTCTTGATTTAAAAAAAAAAAATCTTTGTGAATTGTCCGTCCTTTGTTCATTGCAGACCCTGAGTCAGATTCCAGGTAATTACTTGCTGTTCCAAAACGTATAGGAGAAAAGAGAATTAACATCTGAACCATTTTTTAACCTTTTTCAAATGGGGATCCATATAACAGTTTCTTCCTATTTGTGGGCCCAGATGTCCTGTTGTAACTGTGGTATCCTGAACATGAAACTGGTTTCTCAGTTTAATATTTTGAGCTGAACAAATATTATCTAAAAGAGCTTCCTTGCAAAAACTGATGAAACTTAAGATAATAACTACTCTATACACGATGATGAATGGTACATGAGCGCTGCTTTAGGAACATAATTTACCAGTCCAAGCTTTTCATGACCACATCAAAGCGCACTCTAGGGGGGAAAGAGGCTTTTCTCTTGTCTGGAGACTGGGATGGTTTAGTGCTTTGGGGCTCTGAAAACTTGTAGCTGAAGCTTTCATTCTACTAATAGTCCTTGAAATTTTGTTCAGTAGGGCTTTCTCTTACGAAGAATGGAAGGATGCAGCAGAGTAGAGTTTTACTCTGCAGTAATACAGAAGCCTTTGACTTAGAGAATTGGCTTTCTAGCTTTTGACATGCCAGAACCTTGTACTTTGTGGAGTGGTGCTCAGTCCCTGGCTGGTCCTAAGGCTTGCCACATTTAGCCCCCCTTGTGGGCTGGAATTGAGCTGTATTTGGGTTGAATAGTTGACACATTATATTTTGACAGAAAATGTTTATTTGAAATTGTTTTTTCATACTTAAAATGCTGTGTAAGTGCTGTGAGGAAGCAGATACTTACAGAGTTTACATGATACGTGGCATGGTAGGAAAATGTGAAAATTGTAATGCTGTATTAGTCTAGAATAATATTGTGCAAGTAGATTGGTAAACTTAAATGCTAGAAATAGAATTCTGTCTTTGCTTCCTCTAAAGGAGTATGTTATGTTTCCCCAAAAATCAAGGACAGTAAATTATTAATGTGGATTAAGGCATTTCGTTTGAATGTTTTTGTTCCTCCTAGCATCAGAGTCTATATGAGTTCTGCATTTTGATTCTAAACCAGTCATATTTCTGACATGGTGTTTGCTAACATGTTTTTTTCCCCTCAGAGCTGTCAGTTTTGTCTGTAGGAAGGTTGCAGACCTTTTGCCTTTGAATAAATGTAAGAGATGAAACAACTGAAAAATTCTTTAAATACATACATATCATGTCTTTTGCCATTTGAGTGGGTCTGTATATCTTTAAAGCCATCAGATGCTTCGAAGTCTGATTTTCCTATTCATGTGGTACTGAGACCTTGGGTTGCTGGGAATTCAGCAGGGAAAATGAGGCTCATTTTCCTTGTTTCACTACAGTATTGCTACAGTAATTTCTGAAGCGTAGAGTGACTACTGGTAATTTACTTAAGAAATATCTTTTATTTTTATCTTTTAGTCTCCCACAAAAGCAGTGTATAATGCTAGACACTGGAACCAGCCAGAATCAGAGGCTCTGCCAGCACCACCAGCTTTGAAAACTCCTAGTGTCCCAGTAAGTAGAATGTTGGTTTTTTTTCAAGTTCACTAATTCTTCTTTCAAGGTGCACTGGTTTTTGGTTTTTTTTTTTTAAACCCAAGTTCTTGCTATCTGGTAATGTCACAGTAATTCAGAATGAAGTCCTCTTTGTGATGTGAACCATTGGAATTTGATAGAAAAGAAATTGTCAGTGGAAATACTATAGAATAGGATCTTTCATATCACTTCAATATAAAGTTAAAAAAAAATACCTCAAGTTATGTTCCCTAGTCTGCTGAAGTTAAGCTTTCTAACAACTGACTCCATTTTGTTTTCTGAGAGAACTCTCAGGATTAACTTCCTAATGACCACAGAAGTCAGCAAATTGCTGATGAGAAAGGAAAAACTTTAAAAAGGGCTTTTTCATTTATTTTTCCTTTCTGATGGAGTAATGCTGATTGCTGACTTGAGTCTTTAGATACTGTGAAAGAAACACCATTTTCTGTGTACAGTCAGAAATGCTAATACCAATATACTGGATATAAGCATGCCTACAGAAAATAGACCAGGGGTGAAAACAGTTCTTGAAGTTGTTTGTTCAAAAGTCAGTGGTTGTTTTGAGACTCAAAGTAATTGTTTTTTTAACTCTTTTGAGACTCTGAGGATCCAGGGTCTTTGGCTTGTATTTGTAGAAGTTGTTACTGATTGTGCTAAGAGAGCACTGTACGTTGTTCAATAAACGTAATTTCATTTGGTGCCTTACTGATAGTACTTGCCTGAGAACAGAAAATCAGAAAGCAGATATTTTTGCAGTGATAAGTCTTCAGCTTTTGTTGTTGTCACCAGTTTGTGGTTTTTTATTTTTTGTTTCTTTCTTTTGGTGTTTGTTTGTTTGTTGATTGTTGTTTGGGTTTTTTTTAAAATTCTACCTCTGTTCATGGTGTTCTGGTACTTCTTCCTCTTTGATTCATGGTTGCTTTTGGTTGCCTCCTCACACTATTCTGAACAGCCTTCTTTGGATGTTAACTGCACTGCCTGGAAAATGCAGATAACTGATTTGAAAATAACCATTTCCACTAGAGTTTGATGAGAGAGCAGAAATTTCAGCCCTGGATTTTTCTTAAACCCCTTTCTCAATTTAAATTATGTACCTTTGAAGTGTAGGTTTTGTTGCTAACTGAATCTCTTGGTACTGATTTTTGTGAAGTACTCTGAGAGCTGACTTAAGGGCAGATTTTGTGTGTATTGTCAGACGGACTTTGAATATGGCTTTTTCAAGCTAGGGAAATGTCTGGATCAGTCATTCAGACAGTCACTTCTGTCTTCTGTCAGACTTCCACTTTGTATCTGGAACCATCAGAGTATTAATTCAGGAATGTGGTAGGGGTTTGGCTGAACAAGTCACTGAGGGGAATTTGTATCTGCTGCTCATGTTATAATGTACATCCAAAGTTGTTTCAGATGCGTTCTTTAACCATGATTTACATGTGTGTAAGACTTCAAAGTTATAAGGTAAATGAGCTTTGATCCCAATGTTCAGTGGTAGTTCCTGCACACATGATCCTGCCTCTTTAATTTCTGTAGAAATTTGTCACCTGAAGGTTGGGAGAAATCTGTTTATGGTGAGAAACTCACAGCATGCAAACTGCTCATGCCAAGTACTCTCTTAGGGCCTCTCCAAGTGCCCTTGGAGTTTGCTTCGAAGGGCAGCCATTAACCAAGGCTTGGATGAGATCCTTCTGTGGCTCTCCTGTGTTCACAGGCTGATAAGATCTATCCTCCAGTATGTGCTCTAAACCGGTTTTTCAGGGTGGTTTATTACCATTTTGCCACTGGTACTTAAGTGAGTGCATACTGAAATGCCACACAGTGACAGAGGCAGACTGTAAAGAATACTTCTGTAATATAGCAGCTTCTTTTGGCTGTTTTTCAGTTTTGGCTGTCAATGTACAATGCACAAGAAGGCTTTCTCTCCAGCTATCCTCTGGAGTAACAGGTCATGCATCTTCTATGCCTGCATGTTAATTCTATTTTTTCAGTCGCACTTTTAAAAATACTCTCATTTTTCTGTGTAAGGAAGCTAAGTACATGATGTTACTGAGAGATTGAGGGTGAGTAAATGCCCACTGGCATTGGCACTTGTACTTTTCGAATTTGGCATTTGGAGGTCTTTTTCCATATGCCTTGTTTGCTGTAGTTTGTCTTCATATCAGATTTTGTGCCAAAGAAGTAATCTGAAGATAAGCTGCACTTCATGTTGTAGTAGCCTCAAACTAGTACAGCAGAGTAGGTTGAGGAGAAACCTGTAATACTTGCCCGAGTTGCCTGGAAACCGGTCAGGAGTTATTCTAGACCTAACATCAAGTTCTCTACTCCCTGTAGAACAGGTTTTGCTGTATTTTGTGCTATGGTATGATGTTTCTAAAATATTTAACAGCACAAAAAAGAGAATGCTAAGAGTGTGTTCTGCCTGGTTTGAGGGCTCCACAGAGCACCAGCATGGCCATTCCTGGCAGCCCCAGTGCAGAGGGGTACAAATAACTGATTATAAAACACTCAGTTTGGTCACTTACTTACCCTAAAGCTTAAGGAACCAATATAAAGGACATTTTATTCTTCTGCTGGAGCTTTCCTGATACTTAGAAATGGGGGTTTTTTTGTATTTAAGAGTAGACACATTGTCACACAGTTTAGGTACATCTTGGCAGTGCAAGGCAAGGACTAAATAGTCCCAAAATGTGAGTTTGACAATTGCACACCTGTACTGTTTCCTGATGTATTTAGTGTATGTTTTCATGCTCAAAACATCTGCCCATTTTAGCGCTTTCTTATTAATAGGTAAGGCTATCTTCAAAGGAGGCAATTCATAAAGATGATGGAGTTTTTAAGGCTCCTGCACCACCTCCCAAAGTGATAAAAACTGTGACAATACCTACTCAGCCCTATCAAGAGATAGTAACTGCATTGAAATGTAGGAAAGAAGACAAAGAAGTAAGTATTTTTAACAAATTTTTAAGATAAAGAATTACTAGTAACCCTAACTACTGAAGGAACAGTGTCAAAATGAAATTTGGCTTTTCTATTAAAAATAATATTTTTATCTAAATAGTTGAATGGCCTTTATTAACATCTTAATGTTTCCTTGCATTTAAAATTGAATAGATTTTTGAACTGTACTTGTTAAGATTATAATCAATCCCGGGAGCAACTTACTTAGGTCAAAATATTTGTCTTTTCCAGTTATACACTGTTGTTCAGCATGTAAAGCACTTCAATGATGTAGTGGAATTTGGTGAAAATCAAGAGTTCACAGATGATATTGAGTACTTGCTAAGTGGATTGAAGAGCAATCAGCCCCTAAACACACGTTGCCTTAGGTAAGACATCTTAATACAAAACACTGAACCTATATTTTAAAAAGATACTGTATTAAATATGCATCAGAGAAGTGACTGTGCTTTAAAATGTCATTGACATTTACCTGGCACTTCTGCCATGAAGAATAACATTTGAAAATAATAATTTAGATTGTATCTTTTGAATAATCGTAAGCAGTATGGTTATGAAGATGAAATAGTAAATTGTGCAGTAAGAGACATCTTCTACACACTTGTTATCCTTACTGTAAATTTAAAAATTACTTTCTGATAACTTCTGTTTGTTTAGTGCATCTTATGTGTGCTGTTCTGCTTTTAATGCAAATTTGATTCTAAAATAAAATCCCTAAGACTGCAGAGTTTGATGAAAATCTAGAACTGAGGTTACAATGAAATGTTGTTTAACTCCAACTGCCTGTTCTTTATCTTCTGTTGAGAAATAACTTAAGTGGCATCCACTAGAAAGACTGAGGCCTCAGTATTAATTGGGAAGTTCCTTAACTTGTCTTGGACTACTCATTGCACTCCTAATATTCAAGTTACGCATTACTGTGAAGTTAGCATCAAAAATGTTAACCTTACTTTGAAATAATTTGTGACTTGATACCTGTGTCAATTGCCTGGACAAGAAAGTAATTATAATAATGATAAATATAATAACCATGCAATAATACTTCTTATATACCTAAATTTTCCTTTCTATTTAGTAAAACTGAAATAGTAGAGAAAGAAAAACTTGAATCCATAGAGAGAAGTGATGGCAGTGCTTTATTTGTGATTTGACTGTGTCTGAGAAAAAGCTTTCTGTGCCTCTAAGGCAGCTGCTTTAAAATTTGTTTCCCAGAAACTAGCAATGCATATTGTTGCTGGAGTATAAGAACTCTATCATCCAGTTTGTGTATACACTATGATAAGAAGAAATTACTACTATAATGACAGTTTAGGAGCATTTTTCATACGAGCACTCCTTAATTGCTCATGTGGCAAACTTACTAAGATTTAGAATTAATTCTTTCCAAATTTATATAATGGAATGTAACTTACATAAACACAACAAAAATCTTTTCTTTCAGTTAACAAATTAAAAGAAAAGTGTTTTTCCAAAGGAAATCAGTGTTTAAGGATAGGAGTAGACGTAAAAGACTCAAACAGATAGGTAAGCTCTAACTGGTGCTGTTGTGATTGGAGGCAGAAAGACCACTTGTTCTCTTAAACACCTTATTGTGTGAATCTCTTAGATTCCTCAGCAGTCATGGAACTTGATTGCAGAATCACTCCCACATTAGTGCACATTTAAAAGCAATGTATTTTTAGCAGTTGTTATGTTGCACTGTGCTAGAAATGGCAGACAGCTTACTGAGAAAGCTAGGGGAAGGCTGCCATTTTTAAACTCCTATGCTGGTCGCTGATTAGACTGATAGATTTGTCAGATTTTTTCTGAAATCTATAGTGTTCCCATTGATCATAAATGCTGCAATAAATATATAAAAAAAGTAATGTTATGCATAAGTGGGACTAGTCAGTTAATTATGTAACCATTAGGTAACAATGGAAGCTCACATTTACAATTTCTGATAATGCCTGTGTCCATAATGATCTTTGCCATGTCTCTAAATCAGACCTTCGTGCTTAATCCATGGCATTTACTTTCAATTTAACTACTGGGAATTTTCAGCTTTTTTTTGTAAGAAGCAAATTTAGGCTGCCCTTTAAAATCCTAGTTTTAGCCAAGCTTAAAATAAAGCAGACATAGTTTGGTGCTGGTAAGCAACTTGACTAAAACACTGCTCACCAACCACTGTTCACCAATTGCAAACCTGCCTTTCACAAATTTTAGAAGAAAGATTCCAACAGTTTGCCAGGGTCTGAGGCACATGGTCAGTGTTGTGTTGAAGATCTGTATATCTGCTGTTCTTGTCAAGTGTGGTCATTGCAGTTGTTCTAACAGAGTTCACTTTCTCCAGTGTAATCAGCTTGGCGACCAAGTGCGCCATGCCCAGCTTCCGAATGCATCTGAGAGCGCATGGGATGGTAGCCATGGTTTTCAAAACACTGGATGATTCCCAGCACCATCAGGTATGGATCCATTGTGCATTTCACTGGAGCTTGCTGATACCTGTCTGCTGGGTGGGAGTTTTGTTCAAGGTCAAGCATTCAGTATAATGTGTACTGGTGTGTGTATATATATATATGTATATTTATAAATACAGTATAATGTGTCTAATGATGCCTCTGGGATCAGTGGCTCCATTTCAGGAAGCATTCATTAGTGGCATGAAAAATTAGAGCACCTGTGTTCCACTGACAAATTCCTTATTCGGCTGTTTATGTGCTTCTAATTCTTTGGAATTATTATTTTTTTAATCAGGGCTCTTGTAAAAATTGACTATGCTTTAGATTACTGTTTTATATATTGTCTTAAGCTTTTTTAAGGATTTTATTCTTGTATTTTAAATTCTTTCAAATACATTTGAACGGAATCCTTCCTCCTTATATTTAGAGGTGGCTCTAAGTGCTCATCTCCAGGGTTGCTTGTATAGGAATTGCCACCTCTTTTGTAGCTGTTGTAGGGACTTTTTCATGTCTTGTGGTTATCTCCTTGAGCACTGCTGTAATTGCAGTTTTAGGATGCCCTGAGTGTATATAATGCTCTGTTGGATTCTAGGAAAGGTAAATTTCATCTACTTATGGTAACATGACCTGATAGTTAAACTGAAGCATTTTGGTTTTCATTCTTATTGATGTTACCTCTGTGGGGTATCCCTTGAGATATTTCTTCAAAAATTGAAAATACGATATTTTGCTTGAAATGGGTAGTAGATATGTATATCAGTCACGTTTATAATTTTCTCTAATAGCTCTAGAAGAATGACATACAATGCAGAATGCAACTTTGCACCCACAGAAATAAGAAATAGACATTTCAGAGAGGGTGTTTGACATCTTACTGTGGGTGGGAGAAAAAAGCTGTAGTTTTAAGTAACTGGTTTAGAATAATAGCTTATTTTCCATCTCCCTCAAAAATTAGCAATGGCTCACTGTAAAACAGGCACCAAGTTCAATGAGTTCATTATTTGGTGAGCTGTCAAAGTAGTGCCAAGTGATACTAGAAATAAATGGCGTACAGTCACTCTATTTAGGACAGTTACCACCACTGAGTTGCAGGAGATCGGCAGAGGACAGCTACAGTTCCCTGGAAAATGTACAAGCTTGCTGGGTGTATTTTTGGCTGTCTTTTAACAGTTACCATTATTCCTTCATTTTCAAAAGAACTAGCACATACAGTTCAAAAGGAAATTGCATGCTATTATTAGTCAGCAGTAACAAAAAGCATTGATTATGTTCACTATTTTCAGTATATTTGATGAAACGCTCCCTTTTGTCAAAGAAAAAAAACTGATAGTTCATGTTTGAATATAGTTACAGTACATTCTTTGTACAGGTTTTACAGGATTGTGAAATTACTGATTTATGAAACTACTCTTGAGAAATGCTAATGGATATGCCCTAACTACTGACAGTATGTGCTTCAACATAATCATCTCTGGATAAGCACGCTGTCTGGCTATACTACCCTTTCATTCACTAATTACTTCACTGAGATTTTAATTTTTTCCAAATGAATAGAAATTTCTTCACTAAATCTCAGGTCAAAGTAACTCAGGAATAACAAATCACACTCAGCTTTGCATGCATGGCTCAAATCCCTGTAAGATAAATAAGGATTGAGCTAAAAATGCACAATTATTTGGTTAAGATTTTCTGAAACGATTTTGAAGATGGGAAAACTGCCACAATGACATTCTCATGGAAATAAACATGAACTTATACTGCATTAATTGTTTGGATGCAATGGAATAGACTGAGTGTGTAGGGACTCTTAACATTTCCATAAGGAGTACAAAGTAGCAGTTGCATACTGGCAGTTGGCATTTCTTGAACCAGCAGGGAAAGCAAAATAACCAGCTATCTTGCAGAGCTATGCCCAAAAATAACCACATGAAAATTACTTGTTCCACCAAATTTTTCTTGTAGACTTGTGTTTATGCATAAGTTTTTAATTGACTTTGTCTCTTCAGTGGTGCTCTGTAAAGATTTGAAGTATTATTAATTTTTAAAATTAAAACTATATTTACATTATAGCTGTCAGTAGTTAAACACAGAAATGTGGTTTTATAATGTCTTCAGCATGAGAATAACTTTTAAAAATATAAAAGTGCATTATATGTAGTGCTGAACCTTAGAAAATAACCATCTGTTCCCACAAGCTGGAGTATAAATAGAACAAGCAAGAGAAGACAAGGATGAGAGTGGGTGTAAATGGTCTGCCATTTCTGGAGTGTATGTTCCAACTAGGATGTTTTCCTGAATTCTGCAGAAGTATGGAGTGCAAATCCATAGTTAGATTCACCATGAAATTTATGTCTAGAGCAAGTTCTGTTTATTTTACTTTTATCTCTTCTCCACATTTATTTGGAAGCAGAATGTGTTTTATGCATCTTGAGGAATAAAATGGGATGGGGGAAGCTCACCTGAAAAAAATCACTCTTCTGCAGTCTGTAGGGGTGGCATTTGGAAGGTTTGATTTGGTTCTGTGGTTGTTTTTTTTGTTCTCTTAGAATACTGATCAAAAATGAGTTGTACCAACAATTTTAGCCTCATTCTGGACTCAGAATTGTGTGTATGGTCGGGCATGAGAGAGCTTTTGGGTAGTGTGGTTAATTAAACACTTACAAAAGATCAGGGCAAAATGTAAAATTGTTTTAGTCAAGGTGAAACCAGATGAAGCCTATAGGGATGAGGAGAAACCAGCTTTAGAAAGCTTATATCACTGGTAGGAAGCTAAAGCAGATTTGTTCCATGCTGTAAGCACCATTCTCTCTTGAGGTCCTTACTTTCATATCACCACTGTTTTCCTGTTGCACATCAGTATTTGGAGGCTCATTGATCTGAATCCCTCTTGTGTATGTGCTGTGGCAGGAACCTGGCTCTTGTTACACAGAGCCAGTCTGTCATTTCTGCTCTTCCACAGCCCTCTGCAGCCTGAGGGCTCCTGCATCATGTCTTGGTGATCTGATCACATTTAAGTGTCTTGAAACCTGGGTGGCTGCTCTGGAGGGGAGAGTTGGCAGAGCTGATGCAGAGGGAAAAAGAACCATTTTTCCCTTCAGAATGGAAAGCTGGTTGGGTTGAAAAAAAGGAACCTGGAACAGGCAAGGGCTTCATACAGGGGTTTATAGAGTGAGTGTAATTGCCCTTTCCAGACTTTGGGTATCTGTAAAGCATTTCTGAGTAATGATCTAAGAACAGTCTCTGACTTTTTGCAATGCCTAAATAATGGCAGCCCAGATTATAAATTCAGCACTTTCCCTCTGTTAACTGCTGCATACTTTCTGGTTGATAGAAACTCCTTTGGAGGCTTGAGCATTTTTTTTAAACCAGGAAACTCACCTAGATAATACTGGTCATTAAAAAACAGTTCTTCCTAGATGTTGAAGTCCCACATTGGCTGAACAATGGTTAGCTAACCTTTGGTTTCTCTGGAATGTGCGTGCTCCTGTGTCCTGTTTTAATCACTGCCATTCTGGAAGAACCCAGTTCTTCAAGGAATCTGACATGTACAGTTTAAGCCAGCTGCAAGTAAATCAAGAGTAAACAATTTCTGTAATTAAAATGATAAAATTGCAAGGCTTATTGAAGAAAGTTAATGAAAATTAAGGGTAAGCAATGTATACCCTCTGCAGACAAGTCACACAGATGCTTTCTGCCTTACATCTGGCAAGGCTGGAGTAGTGATAAAAGGCTGGGGAGTTCACTGTATTTTTTTTAACAACCCTGTCTTCACATATTCATGAAAGATGTAGATTTGGAAACTCTTGCGTCCTTTCTTCAGTAGTTCAAATGCATCTTTGGTAGTTGGTCAGATTTAAGTCTTTATTCACCTGAGGATTTCCTTGACTCAGACAGGAAGGAGTTTTGACATAGCTTTTGATAGACTGTCAGCTGCCTAATCCTGCTTTGGAAATGCTGATAGTGCTTAGTATGACCAGGTATGATTATTACTTACTTCTAAAATAAACAGAGCAGATAATGATTGCTTTGGTGGTTGGCTGAACTCTAAACAAGACGGTAATCTGATATGACACAGAATTCTACTCTTACCTGTTGAGTGGGACAACATTTCTATTCCAGAATTAGTTTGTTTCCATGTTTAATTTACCTTATACAGAAACAATTGTGATGGATACATGCAGCATGTTGACTCCTGGGGGTTGAACTCAGTAGGACACAGACATACCCCACACACCCCCAGCTCTCAACTCCTCCAGTTATTGCCAGAGGTTTCTGACAGTTTTGTGCCCAGCCCACCTCTGTTCCCAGTGAACATTTCTCCTCTTTCCTGTAACTTGGAGCTCAGTGCTCTCAGTGCAAGTGCTGTACTTAGACACCAGGGATGGGTGGCTTTGCTTCACTACTGTCTGTCCCTTCCTGACAGTCAGCTTCTGCCTTGGCTTTTCTGGAGCCTCACGAAGGTAAAATTTATTTCCTTCTTCGAGAAGTATTAAATGTTCTTTATTCAGTCAGATGTCCCTCTATACCAGTTCTGTGTGAGATACGGGTGGTCAGGTTAATAACATTCATGTGTTAAGGACTGATGGGAATGAAACACAGGGGGAAGCTGGTGTATACTCTGGCTACTTCCAAAAAGCAGAATTCTCCTGGAAATAAAATGTGTTTATTCTGGAAAGGTTTGGATAAACTATTAACTGACAGATGTGTTTGGCAGGATCAGAATTTATGTCCCCAGGCACTCCCTCCCTGCAGACACTGTCCCCATGATCTCTGGATTTTCTGGTGCTGTCATCAGTTCATCCCCTCGAACCAGAATGTTCACCTAACTTGCTGTGTACCCTGGGCTTTTTCACTTTGTTCCCCTGCCATCCGTCTCTTCTCTAATCTTGTGTTACTGGAGTTACTGTTTCTTACTCTGTCGGCAGCACTGAGGCCCTAAAACATAGAAATCCCTGCTTTTCTGCTAGGGCTTTGTAAGTATATTGACTGCCTTATGTCTCAGTTTTATTTGTCAGGAGAACTCATCAGTAACTTGCTAGAAGGAATCTCCATTCAACAGTGAGTGCTCATACAAATGCTAACACTGGGGCCTGTCAGGCATTTTCTTTTATGAATCTTCTGCTTGTTTATTAAAAATAGTAAAAAGTCTGCCTAAAATTAGTAAAAGCTAACTGGTTTTTTTTCTTTCTCTCCCAACGCAAGAATTTGTCCCTTTGTACCGCAGCTCTAATGTACATCCTGAGTAGAGATCGCTTGAACATGGATTTAGACAGAGCTAGTCTAGATCTGATGATACGGCTTCTGGAATTGGAACAAGATGCTTCCTCTGCCAAGCTGCTGAATGAAAAAGACATGAATAAAATTAAGGAAAAAATTCGGAGACTGTGTGAAACTGTTCACAACAAACATCTCGATCTAGAAAACATCACGGTGGGTAGCATGCTTTTGTTGGAAAGTCTTGGCAGTTGTGGAATGCTTAATAAAATGGAACTTGCAAACATCATCCTTCATTTCATATCCCCAGCAAAGGATTCCTGGTGTTTCATCTACCTTCGATGTATACCTGACTGTACTGCAGATGTTTTCTTCAAATTGGAAATTTCCTTTTTCAGAGGTTGTTAGTAGGATGAAGTTACGATATTCTTCAGCTGTCTGAGTGTCCATTTGCCTCTGCTAAGGGTAGCTAGTTACAGGGAGCAGTTGCAAACAAGTTAACACTAAATAACTGTGTGTTTGAAGCTCACACTAGATTATTTGACTCCATATCCTTATCTAAATTTTATAAGTACTTTCACAAACAAATAGGGGCTTGTGCATGAGTATAAGAGTATTGTGTGCTGAATTCAAATGGTGGTGCTGGTTTTCACATTTAAAAAAATAACTATACTGCAGAAACTGATTTTTCCCTACCCAAAGTGTGGTGGCTGTTCTGTTGCTTACCGTGAATGCAGATGAGGTTTTTCCTTCCTTTCTCAAACATACTTTCTCTTTATGAAAATACCTTCATTTGCAGCAGAGTGAACTGGTTCTGTTTAAAAATAAATTTGGCCGTGGTTTGATGCTAGCTTAGAAAATAAAAAAGGATAAGTTGCAAGGCTTTTTAGAAGAGTGTATTTAAAGAATTGATTGACAGATTGATTAGATGAGTGGCCATAAATGACAAAAAGCAACGTGTCTTTGCTTTTGCCATATTTCAGTACAGTGGATGTTAGTATGATCTTAATTTTTTTACATCCTGTAATACATCCATTTCAAGATTCTTTTTAGGATTTTTGCCATTTTTTCTGTCATGCTTATTTATACCCAACAGGAGAAGCTTCTGATTTACTGCTTATGAAGTGAGCTTTTCAGAGCTTTGTCTGTGCAAGTAATGTTCCAACTGCTGGCAGTTATCCGCAGTCAGGATTGTGTTGCATATTCAGTTAGACTAAAACATGATGTGCCTTGTTGAGCTGGCTTCTTGTTCTGTAGCTTTTGGGACTTCTGTGTCCATTTACGAAAAGTTTTGTTGGGGTGTTTTCCCTCCAAATTCTGGCTATGGAACAGAGAGCTGAATTGGTATAAAGAGTCACTATTCTGTAGCTTTAGCAAGAGCTGAATTTTGGGTGGGGAAGATAATATCCATGACATCATTGTTAACCTTGGTAATCAGATTGTGTTGACAATGGATTACAAATTTCAGATTTGTTTCGTACAAACATACGAAAGGTGCAGGTAGGGAGCTTCAATTAACTTTCTGGACTTGGAAATCTGCAAAGAAAGAAGGAATTTGAGATTATATTCTTCATTTTCAGTTTGCAGTCTGAAAATACCACCACAGAATGAAATTTGTTCTCTAGGTGGTGATCAGCTAGGATTTGGTATAATCAGAGTCTTCTTGCAGTTCTGTTTTGGCACTGAAGGCAGCTCACATAGCTCAGTTTGTCGGTGCCAGGATATCTCTTGCACTATAAAATGTAAGACAGCTCCCTTTATTAAGCATGGAACAGCTGGTGCAGGTTCCTCATTGCTAAAGCATCCAGCCACAGAGACCACTGTCTCCTGCTTGAGCTTTTCTCATATTCATAATCTGATCTAGCCTGTTGCTTTTTTATGAACTGTAATTCTGTTCTTGTGTTTTCTTAGACATGGGTTTTAAAAGGAGATGATATATCAAAAGGGCCTCTGTCTTATGAGGAGGTTGCTCATGAGTAATGAGCATTAATATCATAGGCCATCAGTTTCAGCTGTTTTATTTGAGGGTTTTTTCCTGAGGCAGCTCTATTTCTTAAATTTATTTCGAGCTATTGCTCTAAATGCATTGAATATTGTAGTACCTCACAGATGGAAACTGGTTTCCTCCCAGCTGCACCATCTAGAAGCAGAGACTGTATAGTATTTAGAGAATATTTGCAAGCCAAATGAGATGATTAGGTTCTCTTCCAGTTTAAAATAGTAGCAGTGGTAAGTTGAGACAACAATGAACTTCATATGTTGAAGATCAAGCTGCTTTCATGTAGATCCCTGTCATGAGATACAATAAGTAATCTCTGTTTTGTACCAGATGACAGGCAGAAAATGCAAACAAAAATGCAAATCTTTTGAGAGTAAAGAAAAGCTCTGTGCTTTTTCAGACTCAGACATACCCAGTGAGAAATGGGAGGATTGCAGCAGATGTTTTTGTACCTCCAGTTTGTGCCTAAGCAGTCACACCTTTGCTTTTTTGAATCTTAGACAGATCAGGCAAAGGTGATCAATTTGCCTCTCTTTCCACAGACAACATTGTTTGTGTGTCTGTCTAGAAGTTAGGCTAGACTCATTTTTGAATATTCAAAGGTTCTGTTTTCTTGACCGCTATTAATGTTAACAGCATAAACCCTGAAACTGAAAAGGAGGTGTGTGCAGGTTGAAATCATTCCAAGTTTGTTGTGCTGGATTAGAAGAAGATAAACCTGAAGGACTTGGCCTTCACCTCAGCAAATGGCCCTCACCTGTCAGTGAGTGCCAGCCCTCTGGAGCTCATCCTTTTGCAGCTGTCTCCTCACTGTTGCATCATAACAAAAACCTTCAGGAGTGACTTCTCTTTTCAGATGGTGAAAGAGGTTATTCTGGTTTTGACTCTCAGTGTAAGGCTGAAATGTTAATGCAACCATGTTTTGAGCCTTTGGTGATAAAATTTTGTAGTAATTGACAAAAAAAACAAATGCAATGGATTACTTAAAAGCAAAAAGTTTATGAGGTTTCATTGCTTTTATAAAAAAAAGAGAAAATCAGTGTCCTTATTAAGTATGTACAAATATCAGATTGTCCTCTGGCAGGAAACTAATCACCATATTTTAAATATTGTGTGCCCTTTGAGCTTTTGTGGTGAAGGTATGTAGGAAATTAACTAACCCATTGTAGATTTGCTGCTACTTGTGTTCTCTTGATCCCCACAACACTTTGCTGACCCAGGAGAAATGCTGGTACTGTTATGCTCATAGTGACAGCGTGCTGCAGGGCTTGCTCCTACAATCCAGAAGAAACTTTGGGTGATAGCTCTTCTTTATCTGATCTTCAACTTTCTTTTCCTCTTTGGAAATGAAGTATTTCAAAAGCAGGGAAAGCAGCTGGAGATGCTGGGGAGTGGGAGGGGTGGGCTTATACTAAGACAATGGAGTGTTTGCTCAAGCCTGGTGAGTACTGTTCTACTTCCATTTGCGGGGAGTGAGCTTACTGTACTGTTGTTGAATGTATATATGTGTTCTGCTTTTTTTCCAAAAAAGTGTATCAGTAAATAGAATAAGATTTCAGTAGTTCAGTTTAATTGCTTTATTTTGTAGGTTTAAAATTAAAAGCACAAAATACCTACTTGGAAGCAAATGTGATCTATAAGCAGCAAAGCCAATGTATCTGGGAGATTTAAAAGCTGTGTTGACTGGGGATTTTCTTGATTTTTTACTGCCTGGCTGATTTGTCCATTTCCTTCCTCCACTTGTTTATTTTGATAACAAAGAGAAACAGATGACAGGAGTCTACTTGGGTTTTTAAGCTATTAATAAAATAAAGAAAATTTGAAAATGCCAAGTACCTTTTTTATCAGTACTGTAATTTTTAAGATATGTGTCTTTTCCAGTCTGTTCTTGCTCCCTCTGGTGGTGGTTCTTCTCGGAATCGGTACTTTGTTTTTATGGTTTTCATATGGTGTATATTTGTATGACTTGGTACATTGGCTACAGCTGCATATGATGGTTTCACTAATTCCAGAACTAACTCTTTCAGACTGGGCATTTGGCAATGGAGACATTACTGTCTCTCACCTCAAAGCGAGCTGGGGACTGGTTTAAAGAAGAACTGCGACTTCTGGGTGGTCTGGATCATATTGTAGATAAAGGTATAGTGGGGATACTGCTTTGACAGCATGAAAAAATGGTGACTTGTAATAAGATGCTTGCTTTTTGTAATGTTCATTTCCTGTGGTTAAAAATAGAAATATTATGTGTTTTTCTTAACAATGTTAAAATACACAATTCAATATCAAGTAACTGAGAAATATTAGTGATTTTAATCTGATGCAGGTGTGATTGAAAGTAGTTTTCATGTTAAACAGAATTTGTAAAGTGTTGCATTATAATGTGTGAGATTAAAAATGGCTTAAACTTGGACAGAATGCTGTTACATATCTCTGTACAGCACACTTATTCTAGAGTAAAACCTCCTTGATAGTCTTCTGGAATTATTTTCAGACCAGATATTTTTAAACTAAATATACCAAAGGAAGTAAACCCTTCAAGAAGAAATGGGGGAGGAGGAGGGTTGATTTCATTATTTTTTCAAAGACATGTCTCAGTTACTGTGTTTTTGATCAGAATCTCCAGGGTAGGAAAAGGGACATTTCTAAATGAATTCTTGACCTGAATAAAGCTTGGTCTTAAGTAAGCAGTGGGAGAACAAAGGAAGGATTGGAGAGATGAAAGTGTTCAGTTTGAACACAGTTTCAAGTTATGGTTTCAGACTTGTAAAGTCTGAGAAGTGTGTGCTTGGCCTACCTCTTCTAAAAGACTCCCTTAGAGTTAAGGAACACAGTCAAGGGCTGGACACTGTTATTGGCAGGAGAAAATAAAATATATGGTTAGGTAATTTGTAGCAACAATCTCAAACTTGTAAAGACAAAATTGTAAGTTTTGGGTTTTTTTTCATTTACTTGAAATGAAAAATTTTAGAGTGCTGATCATGTCTTCATGATTGTTTCCTGACATTAGAGGTGTGCAAAGTGTAAAACAAGGTTGATAACAACTCTTCAGTAGCTGGTTAGTTTGTACACCTGGCTTTTACAGACCTCTTTCTTACGGAGGAAAACAACTTCTTTTTGTGTTTAGTTAAAGAATGTGTGGATCACCTAAGCAGTGATGAAAATGAAGAGAAGTTGGTTGCTTCGTTATGGGGTGCAGAGAGATGTTTACGGGTCTTAGAAAGTGTGAGTATGAGCAGATCCTTTGCATTTCTGACAGCTGCTTCTTAAGCAGTTCTAGTTTGCATTCTTCCAGTATATAGTCACATTATAGCTCTATAAGGATGATTTTTATTTTTTTATAGACTGTACTAACTTTCTGATGCTTATTAGTGTTTCTGTAATGTTTGCAATTTTAATTTACTATTCTGTAGGTGTGTACTGCATTCCAAGATTATTTTTGGCAAAAATAACTAAATATAATATGATGCTTTTTCTTAAACCCCTACAAAAAGCTGCTGTTTATGGATGTTGTTTTTGAGACATGAGTTTGACTCTCCAATTTCTGTCTAGTAATAACTGAACATTATAGAAGTGGTATTTTCTTAGAAGCAATAAATCAATTTCAAGAATTGCTACTTTGAACCATCAGCTGGGGATGTGCTGAAAGAGAAAATTGCCCTGAAAGGCAAATGAATCCTTTCATCAATTGAGTTTGTAAATGCAGATGGTAAATATTTCTTTGAGAACTTGGAAGAAAATCAGGATACGTGGTACTTTTGTAGAGTTTACTTGACAGGAATGGTGAGTGTGTGTTTCTCTGCAAGGCCTGGTTTCACTAAGTTTGGTTTTTGTTACTGCTGTTACTCTGTTTCTGTTGTGATACCTTAAGAAAGCAGAAGAGCTTTGTTATGTTCTAGCAACACATCTCTACACATCAGAAAACATTTGGGAGCAGAGTTCAGGTCGATGAATCTCACTGAACACCTGAAACCCAAATTAGAGGGCAAATAGCCACAGTGGTCACTTGTTTTCTTCACTAAAATAGGACAGACTCAAAGATACTGTAAATGCAAGCTAAAAACTGAGAAACATGAACAATTGTTGATGGGTGTCTTAAAAATTCTCTTTACCTGTCTTCTCAGCAGTGAGAAAAAAAATTTGGGAGTAATTTTCTGCTTTTATATTCAATAGATTGAATTGCCAAGCAAGAGTAGAAGAGCCTTGTCTAGCGTTAGAATATTCAAATTTGGACCCAGGGGTGTTTGTGATGTAGTAAGAGCCTTAGAAACTTGGGAAAGATCACAAAATTCAAAACACTCCAAATCATGCAAGTTCAAGAGAAGAACTTATATTGTTTCTGAAAATTGATTCCAAATTTCAATCAAGGGAATCAAGGAAAACCTTGTGTGTTATGGTTGGATGTGTAATAAGCTCTCAGAAGTGGATTTTATGTCAAATCCCTAAAATACCACATATATAATTGTGTTCTGGATACACTTGGGATACTGTAGTCTCAGAATGTGGATTCAGGGTTCTGCTGCAGTAAAAGATTCTGCTGCACGGTTTTGTACTTTATCAGGGGAGATGGTTTTATCTTCAGTGCCACGAGTATTTAGAGATGAAAACTCCAAGGAAATACTGGAAAATGAAAAGTGAAAGTTTACATTGGATGATAGCCAAGAAATGTGGAGCTGAATAAAGTGTAGTAGTAGTAAAAGGGGAATGCTTCTCTTTCAGGGAAAAAGACTCTCCTATTTTTAATGTTCCTTTCTCCTTCTCTCTTTAGGTAACTGTGCATAATCCAGAAAATCAGAGCTATCTGATAGCATACAAAGACTCACAACTCATAGTCTCCTCAGCTAAGTAAGTTGTAGAAAAGATCCCCAAAATCCCCAGTTTTGCAAAAAACCTCACATGACAGGGTAAAAAAAGAAACAGTTTATACCAGAGGATTCTAGGGGTGAATAACCCCAAAATTTCCACTGTTGCTTTTCATTGAGTAAAGTTAGTGTAGATGGGGGTATGGTCAACTACCTGAGTACTACCAGTGTGCAGGTCTGCTACTGCTGGATCTGTAGAAGCTGCAGACTGTGGATTCAGCTCTTGCTGCACTAAGAAGGAACACAGAAGAGGGTAAAGCTAAATTTATTTATTGTGTTTTCATTATGTTGAAGTGTTTATTGGAATGGAGCATAGTACAATTGACACTCTAACTAAGAATTAAAATAGTGAATTTTTCTTGGCATTTCTCCCTGGCAGAGATTCTTGTACAAACACCTCTAACCCATTTATCAATCTGGGTGAGGTCTCAGTTGGCTGGCAGAGCCTGTCTGCCCCTTGTATTGCTCTTCATAAGAGAACAAATGAAGCTGAAAGTTGGACTCAGCAGACCTCATTGGAAACATGATTTCATGGTTATAGGTTAGATATGTGGAGTATTTCTTTAAATTAAAACAAAGCAAACCACATTTCAATATGTTCTTTAAACCAGTATATATTTTTGACAATTCTGGTTTTGTTTGTAACTGAAATCAATGTGGTGGCTTAACATGAAACTGATGTTATGCAGTAGACTCTTGCCTGTTATAAGATGAAGATTTTACTGCTGGGAAGTCATGTCTCGTTCCTTACTGAATGGAAATAGCTCTGAGAAGAGAATCTTCTGGTAACACTGTCAGAATCATATTGTGGTCATGGTCAGGATATGAGAGGCTGGGTTTGTAGGAAGAGGAGATATCTTTTGTAAGATCATGTGATGAAACTGGAAAGGAAAATTAACTTGCTCTTGAAATATCAAGCTGATAAAGCTCTGAGATTTCCAGGTTTTTATTTTCACAATTTTCAGTTGAGCTTATAAAAGATGTTATAGGTGGTAAGTTTATTACCTCTCCCTACAGACAGGGTATCAGAAAAATTCTGCATAAAGCTCTGCATTTAAGTTTTTTCCTTGTGAAACAAGCATAAAGGTGGAATGCTCTGTATGTTGTGAATATGATTTTATTCTGCCCCTTGTCCCTGCAGAGCACTGCAGCATTGTGAGGAGTTAATCCAGCGATATAATCGTGCTGAAGACAGTATCTGTTTACCAGACAATAAGCCTCTGCCTCACCAGAATGTAACTAACCATGTGGGTAAAGCTGTGGAAGACTGCATGAGGGCCATCATTGGGGTCTTGCTCAACCTGACAAATGATAATGGTAAAACAACATATTTTTTGCATATTCTGTGGGGGAGTGTCAAATAAACCATTAGTATAACTATTATTTTGGATTGATTATGGTTTTTCAAGTCCAGTGCAATACAGCAGTTATGCATGGTAGATGTTTGCTTACATCACTCAGTAATTTGTCTTAGCAAGCTGGGTGAGGAATTACAAGTATGAAATGTTCAGATGAGGGCTTGGGCTGAGTGAGAGGGTCTGGTTTGTCGTTAGGGCCAAAAGGTTTTTATTAGGCTGTTTATTGTTATGAGTGTGAGTGTTTTCAATATTGAGCCTCTGAACTCTGTTTGCAGAATGGGGTAGTACAAAAACAGGTGAACAAGATGGTCTGATAGGCACAGCGATGAATTGTGTGCTTCAGGTTCCAAAGTTCCTACCTCAAGAACAGAGATTTGATATTCGGGTGCTGGTAAGTTTTTGTGCTTCTTACACCAACAGAAAATGATTTGCCTCCTTCTTGTGCACTGAACTGCTCTGGTTTCTTATTAAGGAATATTTTCCCCTATAGTTTTCAGTGACCACATATATACTTAAAGGGAGGTACTTAAAGTTTCTGTAAGGATTTGGTGGGTTTGAGGGTTTTTTCCCTGTGTTTGGTGGAAAAAAGTGCACTGCTTGATGAACAAGGAGATTTAGGTAAATAAGTCTGTGAATTACTAATTTTCAAACATCTTTTTAATAGTGGAAATATGGTTGATATTACTGTTTGAGTTAAAGGCTTTGTCAGCTTATATAAAATGGGTCAGAGTGGCCTAAGTAGCAACAGCGAAATTGTTTATGTGAAGGATCTCTTACGAACAGAAGCTGAGGGTTGGACACCTGAATCCCTAGCCTGTAAGTGAATCCTCAGCTCCAAAAGTGCTTTCATGTTCAGAACTGGAAAAACAGGGGTTCCTGCATAAAAGTTCTCCTTTACAAGGATCTCTGTTTTGCCTTGTATTTCCTTATTCCTACCCCCTGTCTGTCAGACTGTTTCGTAAGTTGTTTATGCTCAGAAAGATAAGGCCTAAAGATGTTTATCTGAATAGATGTTTTTTGCTAAATTATGTCTTTTCCAATGTGTGTAACCGTTTTTGACTCTGGGATCTTGCAGGGATTGGGTCTGTTGATCAATCTCGTGGAGTACAGTGCCCGGAACAGGCACTGCCTTGTCAACATGGAAACATCGTGTTCCTTTGACTCCTTGTGTACGGGCGAAGGAGATGAAAGTCTAAAGATGACTGGACAGATTGATGCTGTTCAGGCTTTAGTGCAGGTGAGAAATGTTCGTCCTGCAGTAGTTCCCATTTCTCATTATCAGACTGTTGGGGAAAGGGAGAACTCAGCAATAAAAGTGTCAGTTTTTCTGTTTAGCATTTTGAGGAGTGGAGCAAGGTAGGGGGAAGATTGCTGCTCACAGCCCTGACGTTTGCGGCACTGTCCATTACAGAAACAGCTCCCCTGGTTTACAGACATCCAGTAAAACACTTCAGTTCCTATACAATTTTTTTCTGGTTTTATTGTTCCTAGATTATTTACTTTGACTTTTGTTTTAAACCAGCTGTAGGCTACTTTTCTCTTATGTACTTTGCTTCCATAATTTTTTCTTCTAAAGTACTACATTTTTGGGACTCTGCAACTTAAAAATAGTATCATCCTTTATAAAAGCAATAAAATACAGATGTAATGATTATGGATGTGAAACAGAAGTTCTAAATTGACTGTAAAAGAAAAATCCACCAATAAAATGAAGAAATTAAAAAAAAGAAATCCACCAATAATTTTGGTGAATGAGTTTCACCATGCAAACTAAAATGAAAAAATTGAAAGGAAATTACAGACATCTTGTTTCAGTGTAACATCTTGGTGTTAATTTTATGGATGCTTTTAGCAGTTGTATTTAACTTTGTGAAATAACTGTCCAGTAGCAGACAAAAGAAATCAATAAAAATAATAATATTAAATATCTTAATGTACAGCTTGTAGCTTGGCAAAACAATATTTAAAACTGGTGGTTGTATGGTTTGGGAAATAATTCACAAGAAATAAGTGCACAATATTAGATTCCTGGTTCATTCACGTTCTTGCTAAGTCATTTTAAATGACTCCTTCATATTTTTACTCTAAGAAAGCCAAGAGGGGATAGTGAGCATGGAAAGAAAAGGAAAATTGGAAGAGAAGAAAAATGGTCAGGAAATTATGACAGCTTTTAGTCTTCAAGCCATGTCTCAAGGAAAGTGATTAAGCATTTACAATGGCCAAGGGGAGCCTGGCAAGTGGTCCAGCACCAGGGAGGGAGGTCTTGCTGTGGAGCACAGCACTGGTATCGGGCCAGATTGTATTTTTCCTTTGAAGAAGGAAAGCCTATTGTTAAGAAAAGTATTGAAGGCTAATTGTATTAAGGGGTAAATTGTGAACAGGAAATAAACTTGGGAGTATGAAGTCAATGTGTTTAGGGTTTAGTTTCTAACAGAAATTCTCCTGGAATTCCCCCATCAGCTGTTCCTGGAGTGTGAGCGAGCAGCACAGCTGGCTGAGAGCCAGACGGATGAGCTGATTAAAGAAGCTCCCACTGCTCAGCATGACAAGAGTGGGGAGTGGCAGGAGACAAGTGGGGAGATCCAGTGGGTCTCCACAGAGAAGTCAGATAGTACTGAGGAGAAGGATAAGAAGGAGGAAGATGATGAAGAACTTGATCTTAATAAAGGTAGGTTGTCTGGCTTGGATGAGCTCTGAAAAGGCAAAGAGCAGTGTGGTGGCATAAAATACCACCTTGTCCTTTGCTTCTGTCTACATCCAGTCTCTTGGGCTGAGATTTCCTCAGTGTATCACAGGTGAAACTGCTGCAGACCAGAAGTAAGAGCCACTCAGATCTGAAGCGTGAGAAGTAGACGTTGTTATGCAACTTCCTATGTTTTAATAGTATCTTCTATCTGTTTCTTAAAAAAACAAAAAACGTAAAAGAAACAAGCAAAGCCCCCAAACCTCTTTGGGAAACTCCATGTACAAAATATTCTGGTAAGGATGGTTTTTAGGCTGTTACCTTGTTCTTCTGGAATAGCCCTTGAAAGCTACCTGCCTTAATTTTGTTCTCCAGGGTTCTGGTTTCAAAATACTTCAAGGGTTGGGCTTTTTGGCCTTCCTCTCCCTATTTGCCACATGTGCCTCTTCTGTTCCCATCTGCTTTGTGTCTGCCTTCCCCCTTCATCAGTGGTATCTGAGGTACCCGTGTAGTCCCTTCGTGTGCTGCATCTTCGGTAGTTTGTTCCAGGAATTTGAGTATCTCTGACCTGTTACATGGTTTGTCTGTGGAAAATGGGTCTGAAACATCACTCCTTCTTGTTTAATCCTTGTAATAGTAGGTGCAGCATATTACTTTTAATAGTGTTTTCATCTGATATTAATAGGTGTGGTGTATTACTTTCTCCAGCCTTGCTTTGTATCCTTCCTCCCTTTTGTAGCTCCATCAACTGATGTCTGCAGTTATTTGTAGTTTTTTCCAAAATGCTGAATCATCAGCAAAAAATGTTGTGCCTGTTATCCTTAATACAATAAACTACTTTAGAGAAGTTTTAGAGGCCTATAGTATCATGTGAAACATTTGCATTGGTAGTTGTGTTCAGCATACAGTTTACACATTGAAATGGCAAATGACAAAATACTGTGCAGCAGAATGAGTTGAAAGTGAATGAAGACCATTTTTCTTGTCAAGAGTGTGCTGCTGAGTCAGTAAGTGTGGTGTTTCCTGATCTCTGGAATCTCAGTCCAAACGCTTGTTTTGTTTGAGGAAAAAGCATTTTGGAAAGTGATAATGAAAGATTGTATTTGCAGCAGTAAAAGATACCAGCTGCCTAGAGAATACAATGCGCTGTTGTCTCTTTTACAGCTCTTCAGCATGCTGGGAAGCACATGGAAGACTGCATTGTGGCCTCATACACAGCATTGCTTCTAGGCTGTCTCTGCCAGGAGAGTCCAGTAAGGGAATAAGTTGATCTAAAGTCCAGTATAATGTTTAATGAAGTGCTAATTTGCTGTATTGAAAGGCATTTATTAAATTGGGCTTCAGTGTGAGCAAGTATGTTGGTGAAGCTACACTGATGTATACAGCTTTGGGAAGAGTTGCCAGAGTTATTCCAGCCAAAAAATTTTGTGACCATCACTGTGTTTATCAAAAACAGTTGGAATTGAATATTTGACCTCTTTTACCTCTTTCCCCTTACTTGTAGCCAGCAAAAGAATTTCCTTCAGAAAGGCAGAGGAAAATTGGCTAAGCCTGTTCCTTCCCAGTAGTTTTAGTAAGCAAGTTACCATCAGATTTTGTTAGTCTTTATCAGTCTGCTTTGATTTTTTCTTCCATTGAAATCACATGAACCTATGTGTGTCCCTGTTAGTTCAAAATAATTGTCCCAGATTGGAAGTATGTAATAGAAAGCTGAAGTTAAAAATATGGAACTCCAATGGCTGAGAACTCAATCAAGTCTCCTGTAAAAATATGTTCACATGAAAATGAATTCAGACCTGCCTTCAGGCTTGTCTGAATTTACCATGGTGTAGGAATGGTCTTTGAGGTGCTCTTCTGTGCCTTTGTGATCAGTGTCCATAACAGTTTTAGTGTTCAGAGTGAGACGGACAATCAGATCAGTAATTCTCAACCTTTCACAGTTGTAAAGGGAGAGCCCTCTTCCTGTCAGGGGAGTGATCTGGTGGGGGTTTTAGTTCTTGGTAATCTTGTAGATCCTGGGGAGGTCTAATAGTTTTTTTTTCTTCTTTTTCCCCTTTTTCTGTTTTTAGGAAAAAAACCTCAACAAACCAACAATAAAAAAATATTTTAGCAATTGTTTTCTAGAAACATCAACACAGTAAAGATATGAGTATTGCTTAAGAGAGATTTAAATCATAAAGATGGCAGCAAAAGCCATCTTAATAATACTGTGAATATACTTGTCTTAGTGCATCTCACATGCAGAGTATTATAGTTCCGTGTCAGAAAAATATTTCCCAAATGAGACAAGATTGTTTTATTTCTTAGATCAATGTGACTACTGTGAGGGAGTACTTACCTGAAGGGGACTTCTCGATAATGACTGAAATGCTCAAAAAATTTCTCAGTTTTATGAACCTTACTGTAAGTAATACATATTTCAAATTTATGTATGTAGATATTTTTGTAATTTTGTCTTCTGTTAAGTTTTCATGCATTTTTAGGAGCATTAACATTTTTCAGTTTGTGTCTTCATAAGAACACAGGACGATATTCTGATTTTTAATACTGAAAGGCCATTTGTCTGTCATAATTGTCTGTCATTATATTGTGATTGGTCAGGAAGATATTTCTGAATTCTCTGCCTGAACCTGGTCGCTTTTACTGATGCATAATTGTTAATACTAAAATTCTGAAAATAGAATAGCTCTCAGATATTTGAAGGAGGTGCTACAAATGCTTGTTTGTTACTTGTGTTTTCTCTTGCATTTGCAGTGTGCTGTTGGAACAACAGGCCAGAAATCTATCTCTAGGGTGATTGAATACTTGGAACACTGCTAGATACTTAACTTCCGCTGCAGGCACTCTCATGCTGGAGCTATCCTTAGACAAAAGAAGAAGTCATGAAAGAAGTCCTTGAAGGATAAACCGAGAGCATTCATCTGTGTCATTCGTGTTCGGATTTTTAAGGCTACCTGGTCTCTTAACCATGCATTCAGCATTTTCTAAAAGACAGTTACTACATCAATCTGCAACTATCAAAAATGAGGGGAAAAAGGTTCTGAGGAAAGTAAATAAAGAAACCTTGCTGTTTATGATGCAGTGCAGTATTTAAATACTTTCGGCAGGGTTTACCCTCCCCATCTTTTTTTCTTGCTTTGTTCGTGACAAGTTTCAAGAGGAAAAACTTGCTGCTGATAGTGCAACTGCTGTTTACTGTTGAGCCACTGTTTCATGCCAGCCAGGTGCAAAGGCAGCTTAGCTACTGAGGTATCAAACAAATGTTCTAATAAAGAAGTTCTGGACAGCAGCACCGCTCCTATTTGAGTTTAATTTGCTCCTGCTTTTTTTATTACTAGATTATTCCAAAATCATAAAATATAAATTTTTAAATACTTTTGTGATTTTAACTACTGTCTATATTTAAAATTTGTTGGAATCCAAAGAGGCGAGGATTGGATAGTTTATTTTTTATACTGTTTTGATTGGAATTAGGTCATTGAACTATTTCTCAGTTCTAAAACTCCCGTGGCCCATGTACTGTAACTTGCTAGACCATAACGCTTCGTAGTTCTGAGAGCATGCAGACCCATAAACACACAAAGCCATTGAGGGTATGTTATTCACAAAAGGAATAGTGACTGTAAAATGCTGTGCCCTGTTTAAAATGCAAATGAAATAAAGAAAGAAAAAAAAATATTTAAAAAAACATTCAATCCCAGGGTAGTTTACACTTCTAATAAGCAAAAACTTTGAAATGCTGTTTTAATTTGTTTCAAGGAAGAACTCAAGGTGTGTTTTATAATGTTGAATACAATGAATTTGGATGCTTTAGGGGGAAGAATTTTAAAGAAGCTAAAACACCAATGGGGATTAATGTTTCCAGCTGACATAATCTTTCTATTTCATCCTTCTGTAGTATGACAGAGTTGAAATGCATACAACACAAAGCCTTAAATTGCTGATATAGCTAAGATTTTGTTCAGTCTGAGGTCTAGTTCACAGCAAAGCATTGTGTTTGAGGACTTAAGTGGAACAAAGAATCCCAGAAAATACATGACTTTTTAAACGATTTTTTTCTTGCACTCACTATTCAGACCAACAGAATTGATTATTAATTATTTTTATTAAGGTGGTCTTGAATATATTTGCAGACTGTTCTGCGATCTGCTTCTTTGACATTTTTAAATACCTGTATAGGTAGTTATATCATGTTACTCCATTGAATTTGTAAAACTTGAAGCCATAAAAATATTAGTTCTATGTATAATGAGGGGGAAATAACAGGAAATCTAACCTGCTTTTAGATCTTGTGTTATCTCCGTGTATAAAGTTAAGAACTTGTGCTTTTGTATCAGTGCCAGCTGTAAATTTTTTACATACAGTGGCTGCCTTCTATGTCTTCCTATTTTTGATAATGCAGATTGTTGGGAATTCTGTAAGGAAGTAACTGATTAACGGCAAAAATCTTATGTTGGTCATATTTTTTTGCATTTTCTCTCATCACCTTCTAAAACTTAGTGTATCAGTGTAACTTAGAAAAGTTTTTGAGGTTGTATTCCCCTTCTTTTAAAAAAACCAAAACAGTATTGAGAGGGAGGGAAAAGGTGAATGTGAATGATCTGCAGCAGGAGGAAATTATTAAATATTTGGCCCGTCTAGTTTTTGGATTTTAGAGATTTTCACATATATAATGAGATTTCAAATTGACTATGTAGTTTTCTATGGAGAGATGGCAAGAGAAAAGAAGATGCAAATGTCATGATGGGGGAAAGCAGGGACAACTACCTTTCTTTGTTACACTGGTAATTGTTTGGGAATTGATTTACCTCAGTGTTTAACAGGTTTTTTTTTTAAAATGTAACTAATTGTCAAGCACTGACAAATGCAGATTTTTTTTTGAGGGTGGGGGGAGAAATCACCCTATGAACTGCAGTGCATTTTTGTGTGTTAGACCCTCAAATAACTCTGCATTAAAGGGTACTTGAGGCCAACTTGCAAATTAAAGTTTTAAAGTAACTTTTTTTCCATTGTAAATATTTGTGTAAATACTCTCAATTGGAAATTAGAACAGTAGAGTACTTTTCTGAATCCAATCCTATTTTTATTTTATACAGTATTTCTCAGCTGTGATCTTTGGAGCAAAAGCCAACGGCAGGAAAAATAGTTTGTACCAGTTTCATGAAGTATGTCTTTGGGTTTTTGTAAATAATTTTAACTCAAATAAAATTGCTACTTTCAATACATATCTTGTCTTTTAACATGCAATAGAACACTCCTCTGAGTGATTGCAGAGAGAAGGCAGTGTCAGGTAAACTACTAAAAGAAAACAGAAAGGATGAAAAAAAAAATAGAGGAGCATCCTGAAGGTAGTGCTTTGTTTTTCACCTGTGTTTTGGGACAACAAAATTCAGTGCCTGGACCTGAGGCTATGGTCAGTCAAACCAGCCAAGGCTGGAAATTGTCTGGAGATGATGTATTGTGTCTCTTGATGCATTTTGGAGTTCTCTGCACAAGTTGCCATTGATCTTCCAGTAATGACTCTTGAGAGCTGTAGTCAGAATTACATAAATGTGATAGAGCACAGGGAATGGCACTGGTCTTATGGTGAGACTTGTCACATCATGGGGGGTGTTAGTGACTAAGTGAAAAGAGAGGAAATTGCCATGAGTGTTGTTCAGTTTCTTGATTAACGTGAATGATGTTTAATTTCAGGATGGATTTTTTCCGGTGGATTTCCCCTAATTGGTACAACTCACTATGGGTACAATATGCAATAATTCATGAACTGTAACGCGAGCTGAATGTGATGTGTCATCCCATTGCCACTTGGAACAAGCAGCAGCATAATGTAACCTTTTCTGTGCTGTAAAGGAACGTTACTGGAGTTTGAAACATGGAACGGTGTGTTATTAGTGTGTGGTACTGTAAGAGGCAAATGCAGCTTTATGTAAGCAAATGTTTAAAAAAAATCTGGTAAGAGTATTTCCTCTTATTTTGTCAGTAGTTACATAATGGAAGTATTGTGTGTGAATGCTTAGGGGTGACATCAGCATTTTCAGATTAACAGGATAATTGTGAAGCTTCTACAGAAGATTTGGGAGTCGCAGCCTTTCTCAAAAATTATTTCCCTTTCTATCTGTTTTGAAATGCTTGATTTGCATAGGAGAAAGTGACGTGGCCTGATGCGTATGGCACTGATTTATCTCATTTTTCCTTTCTGGACATCATTAAGCAGAAGCAAACTATACTTGGTTAGCTGGAGCTGTAACCAGGCAAGCCCACACAGCTTTTCCAGTCAAGTTTCTTTTCATAGAATGTGGTACTTCCCTTGTTTAAAGGGCATGGAAAACCATAAATGTGAATTTGAGTTCAAAAGATAAAGAGGACTTCAGTAACTGCCATTCTTCTGCATCAAGCCTGCCCTTACAGGATGGCCTGTTAATTGGGTTTTTGAAGATAATGAGATTGGATTTTGCCCTGAATTCAGCTAGCCAAGTGTTTTCAAAACCAGGCCACTGTAATTTTTGATGCTGCTGCTTCTCTTCCTCTGTGTAATATGTTAATTTGTCTTTGGGTAAAGGACATGACTGGATTCTTTTAGCTGTGTGGAACAGAAGCCTTTAATAATATTCTTTTTTCCTTGCCCTAGAAGTCCCCTATCTAGGAGATTGTAATTTATTAAGATGTTTGCAGCATCAGTAGGTTCAGATAGTCTTACTGTAAATAAAAGTGAAACCATTATAAATAATGCAACTGCTAGGAGTCCTTACCTAAGGGTGGGTTGGTTTACTAATGCCACAGGATCTTTATTCCAGCTGTGAAAACTGAACTGAATTTGCAGCTCTAGGCTGTGGCCCAGGTTGGTACGATAGCTCTGTGTGTGACAGCAGTGCTCTGGTGGTGCAGAGGGGGGCTGGAGGGAGCCCTGGGAACAGCAGCCTTGTTGGGAGCAAGGGGAGCTGCTCTGGAGAGAGCCTGACATTTGAGAGGCAGACATGTCACATCTATCACCTGCTGTCTTCAAACTGTATCTCTGCATCTCCTAACTCGCACCTTGAACTCCCATTTCATCACTTTGCAGAAGTAAAGGCCAAAGACTCTCCATGTGTGGAAAGCCAGACTGGTAAATAATGAGGAGTTGTGCAGGCAGTAGTACCTATTTCCAGAATTCTGGTCTGTCTGAGGTGTAACCAAAGTTACTTAAAGGAAGGTTCACTGAACCTTTGCAGAGTAAAATGAGTTGAAATCTCAAAGGGGACTCTGCTTAGAGTCAAAGGAAGAATAACAGGAGTTTTATTAGATACACTGCTTGGTGTAGGAATCATTTAAATTTCCTATATTAGAAGATTTAGTTGTGTCTCTGCATTTAGTTTTTTTTAAAGTGGGGAGGAAGACTGTGAAGTGGATTAAATTATTTCGTTCTACCTGTAAAGCTGACCCTGTGATTGTGTCCTAGAAGGACAGGTAATTTGTTCCTCACTGTTTCCAGTACATAAAGCCTGAAAACCTAGGTGAAAGGCATTACTGCAGAAGTTTGAATGAGACAGGGAAGGAAGGAGCTGATTTTGTTGAATTACAGCATTCAGGAGCTGTGCACACACCTTACCTCTGGGAATGATGCCAGAGTTGTGGAACTGAGGGATTTTATTCATGGATGTACTGTTGGCCTCTTGCCTCAAACGTGTGGCTCTTGAAAGCATTTCTGGGGCAAAAGATTTTAAAATACCCAGCCACAGTTGTTTTCCGATCTACTGTTAAATTTATAGTCTGAATTGAAGTACAAACTGTAAGGAAGACTTGGAGTAAGATCACTTTGTGACACAGCACTATGCAGAGGCACAAATTTGGGTTCAAAAGCTTGATATTCAGCTTACCGAGCCTTAAAAAGTAGTTCAGTAATGTGTTACATAAAACTGCTGTGTAACATCTGGTGTCATTTTGCTGGCTCATATTTTACATTTTTGTCTTCGTTTGACAAGGAATTTTAAAGCAAAGCTATCTTACCAAAATTAAAAATATCTAGGTTGAAGTGCTATAAAAAAATTATACTTCAGCAGCAGAAATTGAACATTGTAAATTAAATAGAAGTGGTGCAATTATTGTTTGTAATCTCTTTTGCCCTGATTATTTTTAAAACCTGACTATAAATTTTTAATAAGAAAAAAAAAATCATCTTTGTAGTGGAAAATTCTGATTAGAATTTGTGTGTTGAGTATATTCATGCATCTCAGACATGCAGTTTCAGAATGGAGCTTCATATTGCAAAACAATGGGTTTTTATTTGTGATACCTTAGATTACAGTGAGAGCCTTAGTGAGGATTTTGTGAGAACAAATTTGTAACTGTTTTAGCCCAGATAATCATACAAGTTCCCCCGTATTTAATGTAGGTTATAATGGTTATTCAAGTATAATTTCAAATGTGAGACAAAAGCAAACATACAGGACTTCAGTCATTTATATATCCCTGTAGAATATAAATTGAAATTACTGGAGCAAACCAGTACTCTAGAGTGATTTGTTGGTCTATCATAGATCCAGTTTAGGATTGTAAAAAAAAACCCCAGAACTTAAAATCATTCTGTTGCGAGAACTAAATTTCTATGCTCCTCACAAGAAGAGACAAATACACATCCATCCAGGTGTTGTTATACAGTGTTAAGAGGTTTGTACAAAGATGAAGTGTATGTTTTTATGTAATACTTGTGATCAGCCTTCAGAAATTCTCAGGAGAACTGGTTTGTGCTGTTTGATTACCATACATGATACAGCTTCAGCTTTTTTTTAAATCTGAAAATCCCATAGGATGGATGTGCTTTGGTTTCTGAACTTGCTGCCTGGGACCAAGTGAGGCAGCTCTTGAACCACAGGTGTCTACACAATCCCACCCTTCTCTGCAGATTTTACCTGGTCAGCATTTTCAAGATGCTCAATTCAAAGCCTGCTAAGCTCAGTCAGTTCTGCATTGTGGTGATGGTCTTTAAAGCTGAGCTCAGTCTGTGCCTTTTTCTATGAGAACCCCTCAGCAAATCTGAGTTCTCAGCAAGACCCGAAGTGCTCTTGCGTCAGCGAGACCCGGGGTGCCGGGGCACGGTGCCAAACCCAGGCAAGGAGCTGGCTGTGCACAAGGGGCTTGCTGAGGGCACTGGGAGTGGCCTCTGGGCTCTGGCTGCTCACAAACAACTCAAGCTGTTCATAAAGGAGGGGTCTGAGCTGGAACGGGGGGAGGGCACCTGCTCAGGCTGTTTTTGCACCAGGTTTTGCTGATACCAGAACTCCTCCATGTTTCCCAGGCTGATTTCAAAATCGACCTTGGTGCTGAGCCATTGTGAGCCTCATTCCAGTGAGAGCAACACATGGCTCCGTTGCAATGCACTTTCTCTCCTGGGTCTAAGCAAGAAAACCCATGTATTAAGATTTCAGAGTTCTATGAGCCCAGATTTCACTAACTACTGCCATATGTGAGATTCTACTTAGACTGTGTCAGTGTGTGGTTTGACTTCCCAAACAGGAGTTGCACTCTTAGGTAGAGATCACCTTCCTTTCAAACAGGATTTTAAGCATATGGAAGACAAGGATATCTGGAAGAACAGGACTGTTCAGTACATTGTAGTCACTGTTCTAATTGATGAAGTTTTCTCAGCACCAGTAAATATCAAATTATTTCAGGAGCATGTGGAATTGTTGATGTCCTGGAGATAAATTTAGAACTGTAAAGATTCAGACATGTAAAAGAAAATGATATTTCAGCAATAGCATGCTAAAAAAGTTATCATCTGCCTGTGACCAGCAGTGGGGAAGGAAAATCAATACCCTTGGTTAACAAACTTTCCCCGGAGATGAAGTTAAGAGACACAGAGGTCTGACAGGATGAGGAAGAACCATCATGTAAGTTATGATACCAGAAACTGGATCAACATCTGGGCCTGGTGTGTGGTTGCACAGCACTCCTTGTTCTGAAGTGTCAGGTATTTCTTGTAAGAGCAAGGTGCTCCTGAAGGCTCTGAGGGTCTCCCAATGGGTGAGCAATTAGCCTGTGAGCGTCTTGCTTCCCAATTGATACTCCAGGAGTACCACATGCTGTCTAGGATTAGGTTGCAGAGCATTATTACCTACAAGCAGTTGCCCTGGAGATTCCATACACTGCTGAACCAGAAGCAGCTTCTTGCAACATTGAGAACTCGGCAGGATAAGCTGAGCTCAGTGTTCTGCTCAAGGTTTGGCAGTGCACGGTGTGACATCTGCACACCTTATCTCAGATGAAGTTGTTCTCCAGAACAACACTGGCACTCAGCTGGAGGTGCCTTCCTTGGAAGCTGCTTTGCTTTCTTCACTGAATGCAATTGAAAATTGTGGTACATGCCTATGAAATTTCTTTACATCATTCTCTAGTCATCTTCCCCTTTCTCATTTCAGTATCACTGCTGAAATAAGATTTTACAAGAGAGAAGTCCTTTGCAGGAGTACTGAGACTTGTTCTTTAGCACCAGGAAGAAACTGATTCTAGAATTTCTTTTCTACTCTGGGAGCTGGTGGGGGGAGAGGAAGGGATGTCAGCCATCCTGGTCTAAAAAGACTCATAAAATCACTGCTGTTTCAGAATGCTGTCTGCTTCCATCAATGTATGGTCCAGGCTGCATCATGGCACTTGGTTTATTGCCCACGTTTCCCATGTCAGTTCCACAGAAACCCTGAGCACACGTCAAGTTTGGAGTCCTGAATGTTCACACTGCAGCAAGGACCGGCCCTGGCTCTCACACCGTGTGATAGATTTCTAGTAGCAGAAAACAAAAGGTTTACTCAGGAGTGAACACCCCAGTCATGATGTCCAGTTGTAAGAACAGATGCTGGAGTACAACTATGGTTATTTGAGATGTTGTGAAAGGTGTGACACAATCTTTTGATGTCAGTGTTTCATCATAAGCACCAAACTGCAAGGAACAAGAGGAAGATTACAGGTATTCTTCTCTTTTTACTTTCATGAGGAGAGAACCAGGAGGCACAGGAACATAAATAACACAGCTTCAAATCTGTCTTGCCAAAACAACCTCAAGATTCTGAGCTCAAGAGCAACAAGTATTCCATTAGCAGGTTTCATGCAGATTCGTTCATCTTTGTAGAAACACAGTAGCTGCTGGAGGCATGTTGTGCCCCTGCCTCCTCTGATCACCCCTGCAGCTGGCAATAGCCCCCAGGAATTACCTTGTGGAATTTCTGTGGCTCTCCAAACACTTGCAGGGCTGTTCTGAAGTCCCGTCTCTGTGAAGTTCTGCCCATGGCAGTGGGGGAGAGCTGATCTCTGCCTGCTGTGCATGTGTGGGCAAAGGAGGTGAGTGTGTGGTGGGCTCCAGAGTGCTTTGTTTATGCAAGGAGCTCTGTAAATGCACATTGGTGGTAATAATGTGGGATTTGGGATGGGAATATGAGGCTTTATGAAAGGCAAGTGATAAGGTGTTAAATTGTGTCCTGCATGGGGTTAAATGGATTATTGAACATGAGAAGAGCCACCACACCTGCTAGAGTAGACAGATGACTTTATGAAAGAGATGGTGCATGAATGTAGGATATGGGTAGTGCTTCCTTGCAGCACTTCTGCTTAAACACAGGATTTACTAAGGAGACATCACTGCCAGTGTCTGCCAGACACGCAGGGCTCTGCTCTTGCTGTTTGTCACTATTTGCAGAGGATCTGAAGACAGCACACTGAATAAAAATAGACTTCTTGGAAACGTGGTGGAGGGAGAAGTGTCAAGGAGGTGTCCTGTCAAAGCAAGAACTGTGTAGGTCTGGAAAGAGCTATCAATCACTATTGGGCCCAACTGGTGTGGACCAAGAGCCCCAAAGCAACTCACTGAGTGACTGGTTTATAACATGTCACTTGCACTTGAAACTAGGGGAAGACTGTGACTTCCAAAAGAGCTTCAGAAAAAGTCATACTAACCACAGGCTAGCAAGTTCAACTTCATTCCAAAAGAAACTGATAAAAGTTACACACTGTAATAAAACATAGGCAGCTGGTGAGGTACTTGGCTAAATATTGGGGGGAACAAGAGAAACTGTAAGGATTGCTCTTAAAACTCCAGAGGAGCTTACAAGTAAGCAGGCAGGTGTGACACAGTTAATATAAAACCATGCAAGTGTTTGTTGGAAGAAACTCTGGAGATCATCTAGTCCAGACTTGTGCTCAAAGCTAGTTCAGGTCAGCCCTGTCTTTGTCCCACCAGCTCCTGAAAACATCTAATGATCGAGATTTCACAGCCTCTCTTGGTAATCCACACCAGGGCTGTGCTTCTCTCCTAGAGAAAAAGAAGTAAGATATAGTTGTCAAGTTTAAAGAAGCAAAAAACAAAACAACACGAACAAAAAACCAAACCCAACAAAAGAACTAGAGTTTTCACTAAAGCTTCCTCGAGCCCCCGAGCTGTGGAGAGAGAAAAAAAGTCTTCCATTGGACTGCTAACCTTCACTGCAAAGGTTTCAAAGAGCTGAGCTTAGCAGAAATAGCACTCTCATCCCTGCAGGCAGAGGACTCTGCTGTGTTACCGAGGGCTGTGGGCCGAGTGCTGCGCTTTTGGTTGGGTTCATGCCTGCCCTGACACGAGGAGGGGCTGGCGGGGGCAGGGGTTGCAGGCGCTCGGCACTCTGCGGTTTTGGGTGTTTGTGGTCAGATACAAATCTGAGTGCCCAGAGCTGCACAGGCTGTAGGCAATGACGGCCTGATTGGAAACCCAATGAACTTGTCACCGGTAAGTAATGCACGGGAGGAAAAATAGCTCTGTACTACAGTAGGTTAAACTGCAAATTAACTGCTGCCTGCGGGGGCGAGTCTGACTATTCAACTCCAACAGAGGGCAGAACGACAATTGTAACATGAGGTGTAATTAGGAAACAAATAGAACAAGAAAACAAGAACCATCTTTGTATCACAGGATGCATCCCTGATGTTGCCTTGTTCGGAACTCAGCATGGATTTTAGGAAATAGCAAGAGGCAGATACTTTATTTTCTTTTTTTTTGCTTTATACCCTGAATCATCAGCAATGTGGAATAGCCAGAAGAGGTTAAATAACCCAGAATTCTTCAGCTTGAAGAAGAAATAATAACTGGAGATACATGACTGGCAACAGTAACAACAAAAAATCACCTAAGATGTGGAAAACATTAATAGAAAATGACTGCTTCTCCCAGTGCTCTCCTTTGTTCTTGTATCAGGGAGATCAGTGCAATTAACAGGTAACAGAATTTAAAATAAGCAAAAGGAAGTACACTTTAACACAGCTCAGAATTAGACTGTGGAACTTGCTGCCCCACAATCCTGGGAACAGTTCGCTGGGAATGTTTTGCTGCTGATCAGTAGCCTTTGCATACCGGGCAGCTCAAGTGCACAGCAGTGCATGAGGGAGCAGCATCAGCTCTCTCTGCTTGCTGAAAAAGCTCGTCCCTCCTTTCAAATTTTGCCCCAGGCCCCCTGGCTGTGCCGTTCCTTGGTGGCAGCACCGTGTGTGTTCTGCAGTGGGCACATGCAGCACAAGCAGCTTTATTGCAGCCTAATTCCTCAGTTACCCAGCAGTGTCCCAGACACCACTGTGCTTCAGGATTAGCTGGGCTTAAAGAGTCATGTCCCTGGCTGGCAATCCTGAAGAGGCAGACTGGCCAAGCCCCAGCTCCCTCCATGGGGCAGGGTGAGGGTTTCCACCCCACTGCTTAGTTGGTAGCATGGCTCTTTTCCCATTTCTCTTGGTATGTATTTTCCAGAGCTCACCATATGCCTGTTTATCCCCATCCTGCTTCTTTTCTAGCTCTAATTTCCCTTCACCTCTCTGCTTTCTTTCAGCATCCACATGCCTATCACCCCTAGTATAAATAATCTGTATTCTTTTCAGAAATAGTCCGAGTCCCCTCTGAATAATCTGCTACACTTGGATTTCATTTCCAAAAGTACTAAGCAAATGCCACAGACAGACAGACAGAGATGTCTTGGCAGCAAATCTTGCTCCCACTGTGACCCTGGGTAGAGTCCCAGCTTCTGATGGCTGGAGATGGCCTCAGTGCAGCAGCCAGGCGGATCCCCACGAGCAGTGCGGGTCACATGAAGTGAGGACCCTCCCTAGCCAGCCTTTCTGCTGCTCCCCCTTGGTGCACCGGGCGTGCCTTTCGGGGGAGCTCAGCTCTTTGCTCAGTGCAGCTTTCCCTGCGCAGCCTCGGTGACAGGGAGGATGTGAGATGGATGTGCAGCCTCGGTGACAGGGAGGGATGTGAGATGAATGTGCAGCCTCGGTGACAGGGAGGATGTGAGATGAAGGTGCAGCCTCGGTGACAGGGAGGGATGTGAGATGTATGTGCAGCCCCGGGGCTCAGCGAGGGGCAGCCGGAGCGCTGCCAGGAGCCGGGCTCGGGGCACTCCGACTGCTGACAACAGTTCACATCCCCAAAAAGTGGCACCTCTGAGTTCAACCCCTGCACTGCCACACGCTGCTTGTTCCGAGTCCATCCAAGGATGCGTGAGGGCTCTGGCGTGGTTAGGAAAGTCAGGCTTCTTAATTGCACATGAAAGTGACCCAAATTCAAGGAGCTGCTGACAGAAATGTACACTGCCCTGCTCCAAGGCCAGCGCTGGGTTAATTATTCAGAAGTGGTATTTTTGGTAAGCATTTGCAATAGATTCCATATATCTAAACCCTGTTCCCGTGGAAGTTCATCACAATGTCAGGTATTTCATTAATTTTAACCTTTATTCTATGCAATTAGTAGAAATGTTTCTAAAAAGTTCTCTGATTTTTTTTCCTGCCCCCTCCCCACTGGGAAGGCTAAACAATGGTGTGAGTTTTGGGCACGCTTTCTAACATCACAGAAGGGCAAGTCTGGACAGGATATAAATATAAATCCATAGAAGGTGGGGGGCAGGAAGAGCTGGCTTACAACAAGGTGGAGATTCTTTCAAAGAAATGTATAAATGTCTGAAGTTTAATTCAACAAATAATCTGCTATTCTGCCAATAAGAAATGTACACTTTTAAAAACAAATTGAAAAAAATAATTGCAACACTTGCAATCTTTCCTACAAAAGGGAGAAAAATTCTTGAGCAGTGTCAGCTCTTAGTTTAATTTCCCTAAATTCAGACACTGTTTTACATGTAAGAGTACATTGCCATGACAACTTTTAAATCTTGCTAAATTCTCTTCTTACTACTTTCATTTTTTTTCTTGCTGTACTTTCTTCAAGAAAAGTGACCTGTAATCTGGGATCTCCTCCACCCACAAGGACCTTAATCTTGCATCTGTAATTCTGAGTGCACTTTGAGTACTACTGTGACAACACAGCATAGGTTTAAAGTATGTTACCCTCAAAATCTTGTTAATCAAGAAAAACATATTATATATATGAGTATATAGAGATACAAAGCCAAGAATTTATTGTTAGTATAAACTGAAATTTATTGTTAGTATAAGCTGAAATCCTAACTTTAAGAATCATTATTAGTCCAGACCTAATTATTACAGAAAAAATACTTTTATACAGGAAGAATTGCAATAATAACAACAACAACAACAACAACACCACACCTAAGTCTCCTTTACTCACCGTTCCAGCTTCTTGCTCTTTCCTGGTGTTGCACTCACCCTGCCACTTCTGAGAGTCCTCACGCTGCTGCCTTCAGTGTGGTGGTAGAGGTGCTAAGGCTGATCATCAGCATGTGGGGTCTTTTGGCTGGGAAGGATGTGATGATGGCTGCATCTTTCTCACTCCAGGATTCTCACTTGGGGGCTTTTTTATGTTTGTCAACAAACTTTCACACCTTGCTGCTTCATCACTGGTTTGCAACCCACATGACATCCACATTTCCTATACATGATGTATCTTGCATATGGTGGAAACTTATTCTTTGTTCTGTTATTCATGAAAAGGTGGGTTTGTCTAACTCTAGGTCAGTGTTTTTTAATGGAAAACAATGGTTGGTTTGTTTGTAGCTGTGGGGTTTCCAGTGGCAAGGCTGTGCCTCATCTTTTATCATCTTATTTTTGTTCCTCCCCACTGCATCCTGTGCTGCCTCCTCTCAAGACCTCTGCTACCACCCCAGGTCTGTGTTTCTCCCCATGACATCATTTATGTTGGTTGTATCTTCTTCTGCATGGAGCAATGACCTGTCAGTCCTGCCTGTACACAGCTACAGTGGTACCATACAAGGAAAAGTAAAAATAAAACCAAATCATCTGTGACCATGTGCTCAGAAGAAAAAATGCTGTTACAGCTAGCCAAGTTAAAAGAAAACTTGCAGGTAGGTCAGCAAATGTTCTGCCAAAGCAGGCAGGGTGTGACTCAGTGCTGAGGCCTCAGAACAAAGCGTGTGGGCTGTCCCCAGCAGTGGCAGCACCTGACACAGGGCTACAGGTCACCAGCAGGACACTGTCTCATCAGCAGGATGCACAAAGTGCTGCTGTCATTCTGCTGTGTCACATTCCAGCTCCAGCTGCAGCAGTGCCTGACAAAAATAAGGTACAGGTGTTGAGCAGCAACATCTGGGATCTTAATTACTGCTCCTACAGTAGAAGAACTCAGCCTGGCGTTTCGGTCTTGCTCCAAGTTGGCTGGGCAGATGCTTGAGTGGAAAAATAGCTCGCTGGTGAGAGCAGCCTGTTCAATCCAGGCAAGTGAGAAGAGCGCCTGTTATTAAAATAGAAGGCAAAATGAGGCAATTCCTCTGCCTGTCAAATAACTGGGTAAATCTTCTCAAAGTCTTTGATCCACATACTTTTTTAGATTTGGTTATCTCGGTCCTATGAGAGTAAAATATTCTTGGCAGGGGAAATGCTCCCCTCACAAGTACCAAGTGCCAAGCTTTTAAAAATTAGTACAATGTAGAGAACATACTTTGTTTTTATAAAAAGGTTGTTAAAACAGCCCAAGTTTCAGACAGGCTTTTTTTTTTTCAATAATACTTTGTCTATTTTCAGGAGCTATGCCTGGTTTTCACTGGAAGCACCATGAGGCTGGGAATGTCTCTGTAGCTCCAGCTGTACTCTTTCTGTGTATCCAGGGGTGGGAAGCAGTAGTCCTGGCATGCCTCCAGCCAGGAGGGGCTGAGGCACAGCTTGGCAGGCAGAACATGGTGGTTTGTGCTTGGCCAGAGGCCTCTTGAGTGACTTGGACCGAGTGTCCTTTCACGTTGCCCACCCTGGGGCACTCCAGAAAGTCTGACCAAGTTAATGAAAGGCAGGCTGCACAAGCTGAAGCTTCATTAAACCCGCAGCATGGCTGCTAAGCCCATGCTTTAGTTTAATTCACAAATGGGATTGAGTCAAGCGTTTACCAGCTCTCCCTGACCCCAATCCCCAAAGACTCGCTGTGTTTGAGCTCTGAGCTTAAATGTCTCTGCAATCCTGCTTCCAGGCCAGGCTGGAAAATGAGGACACGTGTTTCCCCAGGGCAGTGGCCAGACCCCTACGTGAGGGGAGAGCTCATGGTGGGCCTGTGCCCTGCTTTCAGCTGGGATGGAGTCAATTTCTTCTCTCTGGCTTTTACAGTGTTTTGGATTTGGAATGAGAATGGTGTTGACAACATACCAATGTTTTGGTTTTTGCTAAGTCATGTTTATCCTAAGTCAGTGAATCTTTACTTCTTTTTGTCTCATGCTCTACGAGTAAGAATGTGCACAAAAGAAACTGGGAGGGAGCATAGCTGGAATGGATGACCTGAACTGGCCAAAGGGATATTCCACACCAGAGAATATCATGCCTGGTATACCCTCGGGGAGTTACCCAGAAGTGGGGCCAATACGGGTTTGGGAAGGGCAGTCTGGCATCGGTCAGCGGGTGGTGAGCAACTGAATTATACATCACTTATTTGTTTCCTTTTTATTACCGTAATTACTATCATTTATTGTCATTTCTGTATTTTACTTGTTCCCGACTATTAAACTGTTCTTACCCACACCCTTGAGTTTTACTCTGATTCTCCTCCCCATCGCACCAGGTGAGGGGGATGAGGGGCTTGCATGAGCGGCTGTCTGGTGCTTTATTTCCAGCCGCGTTTGACCCAGGGCAGGGTTTGACCCAGGGCAGGGTTTGACCCGGGGCAGGGTGTCCCGCGGGCCCCTCGCACCTCGCCGGCTCCCGGCGGTTGATGGGACACGAGGAGCTCACCCCGTCCTGCCCTTCCCTTCCGTTCCCTTCCCCTCGCACCGCCAGCAGCTCCTCGGACAGGCATGGAGCCCAGGAACCCGTCAAGGAGAGATGGAAGGAAACGTGTCAAGTTCAGAATTTAGGTTGGTTTGTGGCTACCTCTCCCGTGGGTGCGACTCTGGGAGTTGGGGGTGTGTTACTCCATAGCCTGAGCTACCGCCCCTTGCCTGGGGGGACCTCACCTGGTGATGCCACCCCTGGCTCACGAAACCCCTCCTGGACGGCTCCCCGCGGAGTTTCTCCGGGATTCCAGGCTGTGACCGCGGACGTGGGGCTGCGGAGCGCTGCGGGTGTGCCCCTGAGGGGAGGCCCGGCTCTGAGGGAGGGGCTGGCACAGCGCCAGGGGCTGCCCGCGGCCTTCAGCACTCGGGCTCGCTGCGTCCCGGCAGCAGCCAGAGACCTCCAGAAGGTTTCTCAGGCAGGTGAGCGGTAGCTGGAGGTTTCCAGAAGGTTCCCCAGACTGGTGAGCGTGGGCTGGAGGCTTCCAGAAGCTTCCTCAGGCAAGTGAGCGGCAGCTGGAGGCTTCTAGAAGGTTCCTCAGGCAGGTGAGCCGAGCCCGGTGCCTCAGGCAGGTAAGCAGGCTCGGCTCTCGCCTCCCCGGGGCACTTGTAGGTCCTGGCCAGTGTTTTTTCCCTGTTCTCTGGGAGCAGGTGGCAGCCCTACACCTGCACATGGCCAGGAGGGCGCTGGGCACTCTGTGCCCCTGAGGAGGGCTGTGCTAAGCTCATCCTACATGACTGCAAAAGCCTTAACCACGACCTGCTTATATTTGCTTTCAGTACCCACCAGGGGGATGACATGCTGAAATTTTAAATTCTGAATTGCAGAAATGAGGCATTGAATCACAGAATCACTGGGTTGGAAGAGACCTTCAAGATCACGGAGTCCAACCCATGCCCCAACACCTCCACTAAACCATGGCACTGAGTGCCATGTCCAATCTCTTTCTAAATTCATACAGGGATGGTGACTCCACCACTCCCCAGGCAGACAATTCCAGTATTTAACCACTCCTTCTGTAAAAAACTTTTTTCTAATATCCAACCTATATTTCCCCTGACACAGCTTAAGATGTGTCTTCTCCTTCTGTCAGTTGCTGCCTGGAGAAAGAGACCAAGCCCCACCTGACTACAACCACCCTTCAGGGAGTTGTAGGGAGTGATAAGGTCACCTCTGAGTCTCCTTTTCTCCAGGCTAAACACCCCCAGCTCCCTCAGTCATTCCTCACAGGGCTTGTGTTCCAAGCCCCTCACCAGCCTTGTTGGCCTCCTCTGGACATGTTCAAGCGTCTCAATGTCCTTCCTAAACTGAGGGGCCCAGAACTGGACACAGCACTCAAGGTGTGGCCTCACCAGTGCCGAGTACAGGGGGAGAATGACCTCCCTGGTCCTGCTGGCCACACCATTCCTGATACAGGCCAGGATGCTGTTGGCCTTCTTGGCCACCTGGCCACACTGCTGGCTCATGTTCAATTGGCTGTTGACCAGTACCCCCAGGTCCCTTTCTGCCTGGGCACTGTCCAGCCACACCATCCCCTGCCTGTAACACTGCAGGGGGTTATTGTGGCCAAAAGGCAGGACTTGGCCCTTGGACTTTAATTAAACTTCATCATCTTGGACTCTGCCCATCCATCCAACCCTTCCAGGTCTCTCTGCAGAGCCCTCCTACCTTCCAACAGATCAACACACGCTCCCAGCTTGGTGTTGTCTGCAAATTTACTAATGAAAGACTCAATACCCTCATCCGAGATGTCAGTGAAGATACTGAACAGAACTGGCCCCAGCACAGAGCCCTGAGGGACACCACTAGTGACTGGCCACCAACTGAATGCAGCTCTGTTCACCACCACTCTCTGGGCCTGGCCATCCAGCCAGTTCTTGACCCAGCACAGTGCTCCTGTCCAAGCCATGGGCTACCAGCTTTTCCAGGAGGATGCTGTGGGAGACAGTGTCAAAGGCCTTGCTGAAGTCCAAATAGACAATATCCACAGCCTTTCCCGCATCCAGTGGGCGGAGATGAAAAGATAAAGAGATTGGATTGGTCAACCACTTGGCCCAGTGCCTAAAGTCCCTTTTAATTGCCCTAATGCTCCTCTCACAAACCTCATCGCTGCCAGCCTGAAAGATCAGCAGAGGGTAATAATCAGAGGTCCAAATCGGCCCAGGGAGTCTCCTGGTGATATCCCATACCTAGGCCCCAAAGAGGCAGCAGAGCTCCCCATGGGATAGGTCCAGCCAACATATGGGACCCTCTGTTCCCCTCAGAAGGGAGTCACCCACTACGACTGCCCTTCTTTTATTTTCTTTATAATGCTAGAGGTAGTGATCCTCCTGACAGATGAAGTGTATATGGGAGGCTCGCTGGGCAGATCATTTTCTTCTACGTTATCTGGCTGACCCTCCGCATCCAGGGCCTCATACCTAATCTGGAGTGGCACCTGAGTAGGTGATGCGGGTTGGGAGGAATCTTTATCACCTCTCTGAGTAGGGACACATTCCCACTCCCTTCATCCACTGGGTGTCCTCCTATTGCCTGACAGTGGGAGGCATGGGAGTCCTCAGTCTCCTGGTGGGCCTTCGTCAAGGATGGAAGGGCCAAAACTCCAACAATCTATTTCCCTTTCACTGTCCCTAATACTCCTTAGTCTTTCAACATCCTCCCTAAGCTCAACCACCAGCAAAAGGAGATCATCCACCTGCTCACACCGCAGGCAGGCTTCTTCCACAACGCCCCCAGTACCACTGTTAAGCTCAAACACTCCGCACAGGAAACAGTCTGGACAGACACATCCTTNACAGACACATCCTTTGTGGAGGGTTCTATTTGGCTACATACACTTTTACTAACTGCAGCTTTTGATCGTGTAAAAACCATTACAGACAAAAGGAAGAACACCCAAACCAACCAATGAACAGAACCACAATAAGCAACAAACTAAAAGAGTAAAGGACCGCACTAGCAGGA
>VZTZ01014525.1:32666-44447 GCA_013400955.1 Drymodes brunneopygia
AGGATGGAACCAAAGTTTGGAGCCAAGGATGGAGCCAAAGTTTGGAGCCAATGATGGGGCCAAAGGATGGAACCAAAGTTTGGAGCCAAGGATGGAGCCAAAGTTTGGAGCCAAGGATGGAACCAAAGGATGGAACCAAAGGATGGAACCAAAGGATGAAGTCAAAGGATGGAACCAAAGGATGAAGCCATCCCTTCACGGCTTTGCAGGATTCCTACAGGTGCAGATGGGCTGTGGAGCATCAGCTTTCCCTGGAGCACATCCAGATCCCCCCATCCTCCACTGCCTGGGTGCTTTTTTTCACTGCCTCTCTTTGAACAGCGCTAAAATTAATGCCTGAAAATGAGAGTTTGCTTGAAAATCATCTATCATTTGATTATCACTGTAATGCAGGCAGCCTGGGGAACATCTGCCTCTGCCAGGCTGGGTCTCCTCCTGCTGATGTGGAGAATTGCTGGGAAGGGCTGCTGTGCTGCTGGGGAAACTGGAAGAAAGCCAAACCACTGGAAATGCCTTGGTGGTGGCTGTGAGGAGGAGGAGAAGGAGGATGAGAGGGGAGTTGGACTGGATGAGGCACCACCACTGCCCAGTTCACTGCCTCTGGTCCCAGTTGCTCTGTGGTCCAGGTGTCACCCTGCTTTGCAGTGTTCCAGATTAGTAACTTTATGGTAAAAGTTCCCCATGCTTTTTTTGTAAACGTGGTCCTTGTTTTTCCTAACTGGCCGGAATTGTTTTACACTTGTAAATTATTTTTCATTCCTTTCCCCTGGGGTAAAGAAAGATAATTGACCATGTCTTTGTCCTGTAAACTTACAGAAGTGTTGACCCCTCTCACTAATCCCTAATTACCTTTAGAAACATATAAAAATAAGAAAATAAAAAAGGGCAGGCCTTTTTAGGTAGGTCCTGCCTGAAAATTCAACTACTACTCTGAAACCTATGTGTTTCTTCTGTTGCCAACTGTACAACAGTCCGGGGACTCACAAATTAAAATATTCATCTCCATCACGTGGAAAATAATTCTGCCATCACTAGGAGTGTCTGGTTTTGCACTGGGGAAGGGGCAGCAGCATCTGACCTTACCCCTGCCAGATCCCACCTCCCGGGGGAAGCAGAGGACCAGAGAAAAACGGATGGGAAGTGCCCAGCGAGGCAGAATTTCCTCCAGTGCCATGCCACAGCCCATGTGCCGTGGTGGAATGGGGTCTCCAGCCCCCCTCAGGCTCCTCTACTGCCTTTTGGGAACATCACAGCCCTGGACGTAGAGGCTTTTTTTGGAAAATGTCACCAGCTTGTGATGAGTCAGCCGTGCCTCTGTGCCCACTGCTCCGTGCGAGGCGTGGGGCTGTCCCCACGGGCATCTCCTGCTGCTCTCTGCACTCCGATCCTGCTGCTGAGAGAGGAGAGGCTTTGCTGGCAGCAGGGCAGGAGCTGAGCCGAGGGCTGGGGCTGGCAGGGCCGTGTTTGTCCAGCCGCAGCCCCAGGGACAGACGGACAATTCGGGCTGCGGCAGCCGGGGCAGGGGCTGCAGCTGCGATCCCCGGCCGAGGCATTTCCACCCCTGCGGGCATTCTCAAAGCCCGGCGGCAAAGGCTGCGCACCCAAACGGCTCCCAGTGGAACAGGGAGGAAGGAAAGTGGGTGGAAAACCACAGGGAAGCTGCTCCTGCAAACACGGATGTGCGTGTGGTGTCCAGGTGTGCTGGAAGGGATGCTCCAGCTCCGAATAAATAAACCAGAAATGCCAGAGCTGAGGCTGCTGATGGGCCATCCCCCCCGTGTCTCGAGGAAAAGGGTGTTTATGTGATCTTTTAACTCTCTGACCTCTCCTAACTCTGCCTCTTCCAGCTCTGGGATCCGATATTCCCCTTGCAGCATCACCATTCCTCACCTGTCCCCAAATCCCATGGGAATGAGGAGGGATCCCCTTCCCTGGGGGCTGTGGGAGCAGGATGGAGGCTCCCCTTCAGCCCTGGGGACCGAAATCCCTTCCCAGGGACAACATCCTCACGTGGAAACACACGGCAGGGACACAGGGAGAGGAGCTGAGCCTGATTTCTCAGAATTCCTGGTGCAGGTGTGGCACAAGATGTGTTTGAGCCCAGCTCCCGCTGATTCCACGTGCAAGCAGCAACTCCCAGCTCTCCAGCTGGGATCAGGCATCAGGAAAAGAAGGAACACGGTGATAAATTGGGTGGGGGAAGTTTGGTTCGGGTGACTCTCAGCATCTCATAAGGGCGTGGAGGAGGGAGAAAATCCCAGTGTTCAGGGAAGGAAAATTAAATGGAATTAGCACCTTTTTCCCCTCTGTCCTCTCATCTCCATCACTCCTGTGCCTCTTCTCAGTGAAGGATTCAGGGTTCCCCTTCCTCTGCACAGCCTGAGCTCTGTGGGACCTGCAGGTGCTGAACGGAGCAGGAGCCTTGTGGGGGAAAAAAACACATCCAATAATTGCCGTGAAAATTCATGTTGCAGTGCACAGACACAAAGGGATGAAAGGAGGCTGCCTGAACATCCTGACATTTCCTCCTTTCTGACTTCTTGTCTCAGGCATCCCGAACATCCTTTTATGGCAGCTTTTGCAGGCGGCTCCCTCAGACAAAGGAGAGGAAATGGGATTTCCAAAACACCCTGGGACGGATGGAGAGGGACCTGAGCAGCGCCCAGGAGCTGCTGGCTGAGCTGGGGAGGTGATGAGGGTTAGAACTCCTTGCTGCCACCTCCCCAGCACCAAAATTCACCGATCCCACTGCAGGGAGCACCTGGCACCCTGCCCAGCTGGCAGTGCCCCCTCCCCTTCCCCACAGAGCAGCTCTGGGAGCACCCAGCTGGGGAGGGGATGGAAGGGCAGAGATTCTGAGCATCCCATCCTCCCGTGCAGCCCTCTGCAAGGCCAGCCTGCCTGTGCTGGAAATTTCAAGTTGTTCTGAAGGCAGCAAGTTAACAAGATTTGGAAACCAGGTCAGCGGAAGGAGCTCAATTAGCTGCTGAACCGTGGGGACCAGCTCACGTCCTGCCTGCTTTATTGATTCCTCAGATGGGGGTGAGTGACACCACGCACGTCAGTCTGGCTGGGATGGGGGCCTTCCCCGAGGAGGGGACACCAGGACACTCGTCAGGCACAGGAAACTTTGGAAAAAGGCAAAATCAGTGCTATGGGACAGCCCCAGCCATCACACTGTGCTGTGCCATAGAATCACCATAGAATTATAGAAAGGCCTGGGTTGGAAGGGATTTTAAATACGACCCAGTTCCAACCCCACTGCCATGGGCAGGGACACCTTTCACTATCCCAGGTGTCTTAGAGCTCCATCCAACCTGGCCCTGGGCACTGCCAGGGATCCAGGGACAGCCACAGCTTCTCTGGGCACCCTGTGCCAGGGCCTCCCCACCCTCACAGGGAGGAAATTCCTCCCAATATCGAATCTAAACCTCCTCCAAAGCCACTCCCTCTTGTCCTGTCACTACACGCTCTTGTAAACAGCGTCTCTCGATCTCTCTTGTATCAGCAGCTCCGTTCCCCCTCCAGCCCTGCAGGAACCTCCAGGCTCCCACTGCCACTGCTCATCCTGACGCCTCAGGGGAGGGGACAGCCCAAGGGGACAGGCAGCAGGGCTGGCAGCGAGCTGGCAGGGCTCACGCCACCCTGCTACCTGTCTTGTCACGTCACCACCAACATCTGCTGCAAATAAAGCAGCGAGAGAAAGGCAAAGCCAAAGGGGCCTCTCCAGCCCCGGCAGCGGGAGGGACGCGGCGCCTGTCACGCTGCATGAAAAACCTCTTTCATTAGCGCCAGGGCTGGAGCTCAGATCCCGGAATCGCAGCGAGAATCACAGCCCGGAATGCCCGCACAGCTTCCTGGGGGCTCTGCAGGCAGGCGGGCACAGCCCCGGCTCCGTGGGCACCTGGGGAGCAGCCTGGGCATGGCTTTGTTCTGACTGAGAGCGTTTCACCCACGGAACAAGCTCAGGGCTTTGAAGCCCTTCCAGAACCCTGAGGTGCTGCCAGCAGGGAGGGCTCCTCTGATCCCGAGGGAAGAGCCCCTCTCCATCCTGCAGAAACCCTCAGCTCCCTTCCCCATCCTGGCGTGGGACAGACGCCCAGGCTGCCCGGAGAGCCGGGCGTGCCAGCCTGGACAGCTGCGGGAGGGAATCCTGGCGCTGGAGGGAATCCAGTTCACTGCATAAACTGCATCCCTCTGTCCTGGGACGGCATTTCTGGGATGCTCAGCCACGGCGGGGCCAAGCTGGAGACCGAACAGTGCAGGGCTGGCAGGGGTGGCACCCAGGGCTGGGCCGGTGCCCTGTGGCAAGGAGGGAGCAGCCAGGGAGCTCAGGGGCTTCGGGCAGGGAAGGGAGCAGGGCAGGGGGGGTGAAAACAGGGCAGCTGGAAGGGCAGGGCAGCGGAGAGGGCTGGACTGTGGGCAGGACTGAGGGTAGGGCGGGTCAGTGGGCAGAAGAGGGCAGTGGGCAGGGCAGGGCAGGGCNCCCGCCGCTCCGCCGGGACCCTCCCCCGGGCCGGTCCCGGCCGCCCCCCGCGTCCCCTCCCTTCCCCGCCGCCAGCCGTGACCTTGGCATCCGCCAGCCGCGGGGACAGCCCTGGGGACAGACGCCGAGGGGATGCGTTAGGCGGCGGATCGCACGGGAATATTCCTCCCGGGAGAAGGAGAGCGGCAGCCTCCTCCCGCGGCCGGGGAGCGGCAGGAAAAGCGGATTTAAAGAGCATCTTCGGCCCTTTGTTGGATGAGAAGGACGGGGAAGGAGCGGCAGGATGAGCACTAGCAGTGAGTACGGCGTCCTCTCGCCTTGGCTGTGGGAATGGGGCTGATACCGCACCGAGCTGGCTGGGAGGAATTGGAAAGAAAATGTCATAACAGCGCTGACAAGCCTGGCGGGATGGAATTTGGGGTTATTTTCCTGCCTGCCTTTTGCTCGCCTGCTTTCTGCCGGGCTCTGGCACGGCTGTGTTTGATGTGGGCTGAGCCGCGGTGCTTATCTCCACGGAGTACTTTTCTTGGCTTGGATTTCTGGGGTTTTGGAGGGCAGAGAGCATCGACTGAAATGTCGATACGCAACATGGTGAGAGGCAGCCAGGAGCGCTCTGACAGGCACAGCCTCACTTGCTGCTGCCTCTCTCTGCCTGGGAAGAAATGGATGTGAGGGGAGGAGGAGAAGGATGAGGAGAGACCCAGAAACCTGAGCAAAGCACAGGTGCAATCCTGAAAAAAAGAAAAAAAAACAACAAAAACCAACCCCATCGTTCTGCAGCTGGGGATGTGGGTGTTGCTATTGTGCGTGTGAGACAGGGACAGAGGCACTCATGCGCTGTGGGTGAATTTCTAAAGAAGCAGAGCTCGGCAATNTGCCAAGGCTGAGCATCCCTCAGCCACCTCCGGGTCCGTGCTGGGATCCGTGTCCGTGCGGCCACCGCCCTGCCCGGCCCCTCCAGGCCACTCCCTGTNCATCGTTCTGCAGCTGGGGATGTGGGTGTTGCTATTGTGCGTGTGAGACAGGGACAGAGGCACTCATGCGCTGTGGGTGAATTTCTAAAGAAGCAGAGCTCGGCAATGTGCTGCATAAGATGAGAACTGGCACCAGGCTGCTCACTTTGGATTCCGTGCCCTTGTTGCAAAGTCCGGGAGGATTGATCTCCCAGATCAGGGCTGAGCGAGTCACGAGCAATTTCCTTTTCCTGCCTGATGTGCTGCGTGACAGCCGTGCCCACCTTGCTGCCGCGGCTTTGATCCCTTCCTTTGGAAGCAGCAGGTCCCTGCTTAAAGGAATTGCTGTCGACGGCCACCTGAGGGGCTTCCTGCCGGGATAACCTCTCCAGGGAAGCCCCCCTGCCCCTCCCGTGGGTCCTGGAGCTGTGTGGGGAGCCCCAGGCACAGAACAACAACTTCTCCATTGCACCGGCGTGCTGAGGTTTCCCAATCCCAGGGCTTGGGGTGGTTCCCGAGCAAAACAACGTGAAAAATGCCTTGGCACGCTGCGAGGCAACAGAACAGGTGATTCCAGCTCTGTCGGGCTGTGTCAGAGGCCAGGAAACTTTCCAGGTGCCCTCTGCCCAAGCCACACCTGGGACAGGAGCAAAGCCCCCATCCCGGGGTGGGAAACAATAGGGACTGATTCTTTCCCAGCCTGCAGGATGCCTGAAAACAAAGGGTCCTCCCCCTGCTCCTCTGGGCCAGCAGCTCAGCCCTGATGCAGAGGACTGGCAGGATCGGTGGCCACCGTGCTCAGGTGGGACTGCTAAGCTTCCTCTAAGCCAATTTTGACAAATGCCTGTTGGTTCCTTTTTGGGATTCCTTCCCAGCCCTTAATAGCTGGCTTGGCTGCTGCTGGAGATAAGGGGCTGTTTATGGCACAGGGGTGTTCCAACTATCTGATTGTGCTGCAAAACTCCTTCAGCCGGGGCCTCCCACACCCTGCCAGCTGCCAGGGAGCCAAACTCTGTGCTGCTGTGCCCTGACTCACGGGGAGGCCACCGGGCAGAGCTGGGAGTCCCCTGGGCACAGCACTCAGCAGTGCCAGCACCTGCCAGGGCTCTTGCCAAGCCTTTTTGGGGGGCTTTGAAGTCTTTGCCTAAATTGCCATTACCCCGTTTTGAGTAGCCACGTGTTTTAGTCAGGGTTTGGCAACTCTGTGACATCTCCTGGGCACTCTCTGTGCTGGGGGTTGGTGATGGATGGGTCACTCCAGGTCCCTTTGGGCTGTGCAAACCCTGCAGGGCGCTGGCTCTGCCCTGGAGGAATCCCAGCTGTTTTCCCAGCAGCTGGAATGCTCCAAGCAGGGCTGGGATGCCCAAATGCTGCTTCACTCCTGTTCTCAGCCATGGCCCAACCCTCTCCCAGCTGGTTCTGTGAGCCAGGCCGGGGTGTGGGGCCATCTCTGCCATCAGCACATTCTGGGACTGCTGTGAGCACTGCCAAAATCTGCCTCACCCAGCCCTGGGTATCCCTCCCCAGCCTGTAGCCCTCAAATCCATCTGCCCACGAGGCACAAAAACCAAATCCTGGGAGCTTTGTGTCAGTGCCATCTCCATTTCATCCCCTGTGATGCCACCTGGCACTGACCTACTGTGTCTATTTTCCCCCCCTGCTGGTGGCCAGTGGCTCCGTGGAGCTCAGTGCCACTTGTCAGAGACTTCCCAGCCCTGCCAGCATGGCCAGCTCTGCTGCTTTGATATTTTTTTGGCTGTTTTTTCCCCTCAGACTCTGTTGTGTCTGAGGGTTTGGATGTGGTGGGATCCCCCAGTGCCATTCCAGCCTCCCCCAGGCTGCTCTCTCTCCTGGTGCCCAGGAAGAGGAGGATGGCTGAAGCAGCCAGATGATGCACAAATTTATGATGTCCAGGTGTGCCTGTGCCTGCAGGGCTCAAATTTTGGGGCTGGCAAGCCGAGGAGATGTGCAGCTGAGGATGAAATGCCACCATCTGATCTGTGAATTCCCACCACTGCTTCCCATCTCGCTCAGGGTGCATTTTGTTAGCGCTGCTCTCCTGCCTGGAGCTGATGTGAGGCAGGGAACCTGTGGCTGTGGGCCACGCCTGGCCCTGAGCCACGCTGCTGAGCAAATCTCTGAGGCCTCCAGGAGCTCTGGGCAGGATTTGCTGGGTTTATCTCTGGAGATGCTCCCTGCTCAGCACACAGGAGCTTGCTGAGGGGACAGGGGGATGATTTTCACCCTGGATTTGAAGACCCCGTGTCATCATCTCTCTGATAATGAAGGCGAAGCCAGATGGAAATTTGGTGTTTAAGGTGAAGAGAGAAAACCTCTTGATGTCAGGGCGTAAACTCCTAGCCTGGGGCTGCAGAGCAGCTCAGGTGGCCCTGAGGGTGGAAAGGTGGGAAGGTGGGAACTCTCCTCCTGGGGTTCCAGGTGTGCAGAGAGGGTTTGGAGGGCGCAGTGTCGGTGTTTATGTTCATTAGGCTATCACTGCCTCTCACTAATTGGTTACAAATGGATCCCTGCCTTAGCAAACAGGTCTGTGCTGCTGCTTGGCATTTCCACGGGGGCTGGAGCTTGGAGGACAAACCCTTGACCAAGAGAACATCCCTTAAAATCACCCCCTGGAACCTCCTGTGCCTGCAGCCAGAATCTGTGCAGGGAGTCTGATGTGACAGACACTGTGCTGGTGCTGAAAGGGTTAAAGCTGTCCCTGCCCCGAGGATTTGAGCCTCTGAAATGAGTGGGAAGGATCCCTTCTGGTGCTTTGGAGGGAGCCAGCAGGTTTGGGTGCTGCAGGTCCGTGGAGTGCTGTCTGAGTCACCCCGTGGGCTTTGCACATCATCCCTTCTGGCCCAGCTCCTTTGGGGACCGGGAGAGAGGGGCTGCTGCCAGGCTGGCCACTGGTTTTTACTGGGGCAAGGTCGTTCTGGGTCTCCCAAAGGATATCCCAGCTCCTGGGGAGGTGAAACCCTGGCGAGCTCCGGGGTTGAGCCGGGTTTTGGCGGGATCTGGATCAGTGTGGCACTGGGGGATTGGGGCTGGCCCACAAACCTGGCACCTCCCGAATTCCCTTCTGTCCCCAACGTGCACCTGGAAAAAGGAGGCCAGAATCTGATGGCAGCTTAACTCAGGGTAGGCTGAGCCGTTCGTCCCCATCCCTGGAGCAGCTGGGAGCCTGCTGGAGCTCCCGAAGAAGGTTTGGAATGCCCAGTGGAAAGTTTCATCCCAATCCCTGCCACCTCTCAAATTCCTGCCGAGGGGCTCCCCTGCTCTGTGAGGAAAGGCTGGACAGCGAAGCGTTGGGGAAGGGAGACTTTCCTGACAGACCCTGATGAAAGCAGCATGTTTGCCTGGTTATTTTTGTCCTCCCTAAATCGTGCTCCCCTCTTAGATCGTGATCCTCTAAGCGTAATTACCCCGTAATCTGCAGGCACATGTGGTTACAAGGTGTTTACCAGCAAACTCCATTAAGGCCCTGTGTAATTAAGGAGGAATCCCGTGGTGCTGCACATCCCTGGGAGCTGCAGCTCTGCTCCTTGGGCAGGTGATTCACCAGGTGTCCCCACCCTGTGGGGCAGGACCTGCTGGGGGAGCACAGGGAGATTTTTTTTCCTGCCTTCAAAAGCGCAGGGAACTCTGAGGGGTCACCCTGTTGATGTTGTGAGCAGGGAGTTTTCCAGAATTCGGGCACCAAGGGGAACTCCCAGACTCCCTGGCTGCATTTCAGTCCTCTCCAAACCCTGACTGTGACAAACAACCAGACACAAATCACTCCCTGTTCTCCTGGGCAGCCTGGCAGAGGGGACAATCACCCATTGCATTCGCTTTGCTGCCAGAAAATTCCGATCCCAGGCAGCAGCTCTGTCCCTGGGCTGGTGGATGGGGCTCTGTCCTCTCTCCAGGCTCTCTTTCCAACCCCCTTTCCTGGCAGCTGGCCCTTGGAGAAGAGCAGGAGCCACGCAAAGTGGCCCTGCAGGCCCGTGGAGTGCGTGCTGGGAGGTCAGCTGGAGCGATTTGAATTCTTTCATGCCGTGCTCTTCTAAAATAAACAGCACATTTTTTTTTTAATCATCAAGTGATGAGTTCTTCATCAGGATAACAGCATTTGGGGTGCCAGCAGGATGACAGGACCCGTTCGTGGTGGTGGTGCTGCCTTTGCTGGGGGAAGGAGAGAAGAAAAACCCACCCAGTTCCTGCCAGACCCCGCGGCCCCGTCGTGACGGGGCCATCACGAAGCGGCTGGAACACCTCATCCTGTATTTTTAGTCCTGAAAATCCATCAGTTTCCAGCCTGAGCTGTGGGGGCGGAGTGGTCACGGCGAGAAGCGGCGTGAGCAATGATGGAGAGTTTTGCAGGATGAAGGGGAAATGTGGAGGGAAGGCCCAGCTGCCTCAGGCTCTGGGATTTTTGGCTGTGGGCAAGGCTGGCTGTGGGACTGGCATCCTGGAGTGGGGAAATTGGTTGTGTCAAATCCTGCTGTGCCCAGCTGCTGTGGGATCAGGGGGCTCAGGGCATCCCTGGGGGAGCAGAACAGCTGGAATTCACATCCCCACAGCCCCCTTGGGCTTTGCAGGAAGGGGCTGCTGAGGTTTCACAGCCTTGGATTGATCTCTCCCAGGAGAGATCCTGCACAGGTCCCGTTGATTTGCTGGTGGCTCAGGTATTTATTTGATAGGCCCCAGTTTCTCGGTGCATTTTTCAGCTCAGGTGGAGTTTTCTGAATGCTTTATCAGTATCAGCCACAAAAGGCCTGGCCTGGGAATTGATGAGCTCTCTGCACTGCCTGGGGCGGGGAGCGGAAAGAAAAAGGAGCTGCTGCTGCTGTGGTTTCCTCAGCCAGCCTGTCTGACCTTCCTTTCTTCTTACCCTTGCTGGCCTGGCAAGGTCTGCAGAGCCCCAAGGATCATTTGTTTTTCTGTTCATGGACGTTTCACTCTGCTTCCATTTCGAATCAGCTCCTTTCTGAGCCTTGGAAAAGGCTCAGAGCTGGGAAAGGTTTCTCTGAGGAGCACAGCAGTGCGAGAGGGGAGCAGGTGCTCGAGATTTGAAGCCATCCCCGTTGGCTTCTGGTTTTTTCCTGGCAACAAGTGGCGCATTTTGGGGTAGGAAAAGCTTTGCTGCTGCAATGGCAGCCTCCAAAAGCCTTCCTCAGCTCAGCCTGAGTCTGAATTCCAGGGTTTGACCTGTCCTCAGAGCAGGGAGTTAGGGGGCTTTTTCCCAGAAATGCAGGATCAGACGAGCCAAATGTAGGGCAGGGCTCGGTGTGAGCTCCCAAATCCACGTGCAAGGCCCTGTGGAGCAGCCCCCTGCACTGGTGACAGCAGCTTGTCCTTCCCAGCATCCCAGCCGTGCTGACAGCCCTGGGGATCATGGATTTTATTCTGGATTTTTTTTTGGATTTTTTTGGAATTTTTCTGGATTTTTTGGATTTTTTTTTAAATTTTTTTTTATTTTGGGGGGTTTTTTGGGGGGTTTTTTGGATTTTTTTTTGATTTTTTTATTTTTCTTTTTTTTCATTGTTTTTTTCATTGTTTTTTTCACTGGAATTTTCATTGGAATTTTCATGGAATTTTCATGGAATTTTTCATGGAATTTTTCATGGAATTTTTCATAGAATTTTTCATGGAATTTTCATTGGAATTTTCCATGGAATTTTCAAATGTCCAGGATTGTAAGGGACCTTACAGTTCTTGTTCCACCCCATGCCATGCGCAGGGCCACCTTGCACAGACCAGGGTGCTCCAAGCCCTGCCCAGCCCAGCCTTGGACACTTCCAGGGATTGCTCCTGCTGGAGAATGGGAACTATTTTAAAATCCCCTGGGGGACTGGGTGGGTCCTGGCCCGGCTCAGAGGCTCTTGCTGGGACATGTGGTGGGGATCTCCCAGTCCCAGCTGCTCCCAGCCTGGATTCCCACTGAGGGTCCCAGCAGGGTGGGTGGCCCAGGGTGGCTTTTCCAAAGACCTCAAAGCTTTGGAGGTGACCTGCAGCAGGTCCCTGTGTGACCCAGAGAGTGAGTCCTGCAATGGGAAGGTTCTCCTTGAAGCCAAACCCAAAGGAACGAGGGTTGGGACAGGAAGAGGTCCCTGAGTCTTGGAAAAGGCTCAGAATTGGGAAAATCCTTGTGGGAATATTTCTGTGAGGATCCCAGAGGGGGGCAGGTGCTCGAGGTTTGAAGCCATCGCCGTTGGCTTCTGGTTTTTCTTGGCCACAAGTGGCACATTTGTGGGGCAGACCCCACTTCTGTCAGTGCCAACCCTTCCTCAGCCCGTGTGGGGCAGCCAGGTGTGGCTTGTCACTGCTGTCACCAGGGTCACAGTGCCCACACCTCAG
>VZTZ01014534.1:10265-78130 GCA_013400955.1 Drymodes brunneopygia
GGGACATCCCCCCCCCACAACCCCTGACATCCGATCAGCTTGTGACGCCAGTGGGGCTGTGGGGCACCTTCACCTCATAACCATATATGGGGCTGGCCCTACAGGTTCCCCTTCCCCCCCTCGACCCCCATAGCTCACCTAAGAATAGACAGGGGCACCCAGGCATCCAGGCCCCATCAATCCCATTAGATACCCTAGAGACGACCAGGTGCCTCAATGTCACCTAATTTTCCTGATTTCCCCCAAGTTTCCTGATTTGTCCCCAAATTTCCTTGTTTTCCCTCCGATTTTCCTAAATGTCCCCCAATTTGCCACAAACTTCCTCAGTTTCCCTCTGCTTTCCCTATATTTCCCCTGAATGTCCTTGGTATCTCCTAATTTCCCCAAATTTTCCTCAATTCCCTCTAATTTTCCAAAAATTTCACCTTCCCCTAATTTTCCCTGAATATATCCCTAATTTCCCCTAACTGAAATTTATTTCCCCAATCTACCAAATTTTTCATATTTTCCTTCTCATTTTTATTTCTTTCTCCAGATTTCCTCTAATTCCATCCTCCTTTGCCCCAACCTCCCCTCTATTTTCCCCTATTTCCCTGAATTCCCCCCCTTTTTTTTTCACTGTTTCCACAATTTTCTCAATTTCACCCTAATTGCTCCTGATTTTCCCCAGCATTTTCACACCTTATCTTGTTTTCTCCATATTTTACCTAATTTGCTCCAACACTTTGTTGGATGTGGGGGGAAACAGCGACAGGGATGAGGAAAAGGCTCAGGTACTTAATGCCTCCTCAGCTGCAGTCTTTAATAGTAAGAGCACTTGTTCTCAGCGTAGCCAGGACCCTGAATTGGAAGACCGGGATGGGAACAAGGACAAGGCCCCCATAAACCAAGGACTGTACCACACAGGCATTTCCCTCCCAGACATTCCCTCCTCTGAAATGCGCTCCTAGTTCTGCAGACACTCCTCATCCTCCCAGGACAGGTGAGGTCGGCTACTGCCTCTCCCTTGGCTGGATAGCACTTGACTTGAACTTGGTTCTGACTGACAGAGCTGGAGCTTTCCTTGACTTTAGTTTTGGCAATTTGGCCTTTTGTGTCTCTCCAGATAAAACGTCTCTGGGCTTCCAACCCCCTCCCGCCCCCACCCACTCTCTAATGACAGGGCTTCCTTTCCTGGTGCTTCCTTAGTGCCAAGAGCAGTCTCATCTATTCCATTCGACTATTTGTGTTCCCTGACCATCTCACCGAGCTGTTTCTGTGCTGTCCCATCTCCCATCCTGCCTTCCATATGTGCCAAGTGCTGCCAGCTGCCAGCAGAGCCACCTCCCACCCGCCCCAGCCGTGCTCCCCTGCCCATTTGCATCCCCGCCACAATGGCCTCGCACTCAGTCTGGGGAGAATAAATGGGATCTATTGCCAGGTAAAACCGACCCAACACCTTCCCCTCTTCTTCGCCAGGAGCCCTGTGGGACCTGACTCAATACAGGCAGGAACTGTGTCTCAGGTTCCACGGTGGCCCAGTACCTGCAGCCTGAGGTAGTTCAAAAAACCAGAGGGCTCCCTCTGAAATGAGAAGGGGAAGTGAGTGGCCTTTTCCTCTGACAGAGCAGTGCCACAGGGATCAGACCCCAGCAGCACGTGTAAATACAGACTGGTGAGACTGTCCTTTTTTTATGGTACTCCCTTGAAGAGGACCCAAGACATGGATGGAGAGGAAGGTATGACTAAGGCAACTCTAATTGCCGCCATGGCACTCTCTTCTTTTATCAGGAAGTGTGAGACAACAGGGAAAGGAAGTGTGGCCATGAACAGGGCATCTTCCAGCAGCACCAGCCTTTTGTCTGGCTATGACAGGAAACTACAGGAGAATCCATGCTGGCGGGAAGAGAGAAACTTCAGTGTCAAGACTTCTGCAGTGTGTCCTTCCCCACAACTCCAGTAAAGCCTGGGATCTTAGCCTGCTTTGTGCTGCCATCATGGATGGAGTCCCGCACTTCACTCTCAAAAGAAGGAACAATGGATTTTATTGGTACAAGAGTGAGTTAACAAAGTTCAGTAACAAGCATGACAGTCACTTAATAAGTCTCAAGGTCGCAGCTTCACTCGGCACCTCTCTTAACTTGTTTTCTGCAGACCAAGAAAAGGGAGCAATAGAGGTCTTCCTGTAGAAAACAGCCATGGAAACCACAGGTGCGTAGCTTTTTCTTTTAAAAGCAGTCTCGAGGCAGGCTGCTGTGAGCTCAGAGGCACCCGACAGGTGCACAGCATTCTGATCCAGTGCACGTCTGCCCAGTCTGATCTCAGTTCCTGCTGCGCCTGTAGCTCAGGCAAACACAGGGAAGGCTGCAAGGGACAAAGAGAAAGGCAAAGCTGCTGCTGTTGCCAAGTGTTTCCTATCAATGACAGCGCTCTCTCCTTTCTTGCTTGTTCCTCTGCCTGAACACTTGTCCTACTGAATGCCCTGCCTCGCTCATTCCCTTTGCACCAGCCCTGAACGGCTCACTCCTTTGGGGCACTCTCCAAAAACCTCTCCATGTCTATCTGGGCTCAAAGCAGTTCTGCCCACAGGCAAATTTCTGAAATGGCCCCATGCAGAAGGTTGGGGCAGCAGGACTCTTAATGCTGATCAAAACCAAAAGACTCAAGTCTTCCCGCCAAGACAGTGCTTTGCTGAAACCTTCACAGGCCCAGTTGTGCCTCAGCACTGCTCTCTGTCAGCTGTGTGCAATGCCACAGACTGTGGGGACATTGCTGTTGGGTCTAGCTGACCTTTACCTGAATGTCCATGGTGGCCACTGGGTGACCAGAGGGTGGCCATTCACAGCCCTGACCGCGGGCTGTGAGTGAGATGCACTGTGTGCTCTGGCATTACAGCAGCAGAACCTGAAGAAACCCCAACATCCCCCACTGCTGAAGGGGACAAACACAGAAGGAGTCGCAGGCCTGGCACATTGCTGCCTCCTCTGGAGGCATTCTTCACCAAGAAACACACATGGTAAACACCTCTCAGACACATGCCAAATCTCTCCTTATGCCTGGAACTCAGTCTAAGATTTGATCATGCCTCAGGGTGCCTGCTCCTTTTTCTGTGGTCACAATGGTGCTACAGAGGCTGCAACAGATGGACATCTCCTACCCTAGAACATGCTCCTGGTCCTTTAGGAGCTCCTCAGCCTCCTGGGTCAGGTAACGTTGGCTACTGCCTCTTCCTCAGCTTCAGAGAACTGGCTTAGCCCTCCTGGGGAAGTTAAGCCCCCACTTCCTTTGACGGGGGGGACACTGGCACACCCCAGTCTGCAGCTTTTTGCTCTTGGCTGGGCTCCTCTGGTTACAGCCGGGGAAGTGGACCAAGGCAGAACAGAGCCCTGGGGATATCCTAAAGCACCACCCTCAGGTGTGAGCTGCAGAGATACTCATTGAAAAAGAACAGGCAGACAAACAGCACCAGGTTTGCTGTCTTCAGAGCCTTTGTTTCCCTGCAGGGCAGCAAGGAGGAAAAGCACCTTGAAGCCTTCAGTTCCCATGCAGTTCAGCAGCAGACTCAAGAGCAGCAGTAGGGGCTGCAGGTCTTTAACCAGACATCCCTGGCTTGGATCAGCTTGGTCCTGCGCAAGCCTGAGTCAGCTGTAGTTGCCACCAAGTGCACCACAGGTCACCAGGAAAGGCAGTGTTTGGCACCATTTTGTTAGGGACAAAGGGCTCTGGCTCCAGAGGAGGATAAGGAGTTGGAACAAAAGCTGTGGCCAGAACTCTCATCTGTGGGAGTGGAGAGGAATTCTGTGGAAGGGACATAATGAACACCCATTGCTCCTGTCACCATCCCACTGGTACCTGTGCTGTTGCTGTTCTCTCCATCTCAAGAGAAGGGTCAGCCTAGTGCCATTACAGTTCAACAGCCAGCAGGGCTTGTGTTTCTCCTCTCCAGGAGCATTTCTTTACTCTGTTGAAGTTTGTCAATGACACCAAACTGAGCGGGGAAGTGGACCCTTTGAAAAGGAGAGATGCCCTGCAGGAAGACCTGGATAGGCTGGAAAATGGGCTAGCAAGAACTTTCTGAAGTTCAACAAGGACAAATGTAAGGTCTGACTCCTGGGAAGACATGATTCAGGAATGCAGCATAGGCTGGAATCTACCTAGATGGAGAGCAGATATGTGGAAAAGCACCTGAGGGTCCTGGTGGACAAGCAGATCAATATGGGTGCACAGTGCAGAGAAAGTTAACAGGATGCTGAGTTACATCAAAAATGATGTCATCAGCAGAGACAGAGGAGTCATTATCCCATTCTATACAACACTCATCAGGCCACACCTGGAATACTGTTCAGTTTTGGTCCCCAGTATGCAAAACTGATGTGGGTGGGCTGGAGAGGGTCCAGAGAAGGGCCTGATGACCCAGAAGATGACCCAGTGACTGGAAAGCCTGACATATGAAGAGAGGCTGGGTTTGTTCAGTGGGAAGTAGGTTTGTTCAGCCTTGAGAAAAAGAGACTAACAGGTAAGTTTATGACCATGTTCTAGTATTTGAAGGGTGGCCACAAAGAAGATGGAGATTCTATATTTACAAGAATCCCATGGAAAGGATGAAGGGTAATGGGTAAAAGTTACTCCTGGAGGGATTCTGTTTTACCACAAGAGGAACATTTTTCCCAGTGAGAACCGTCAGCCATTGGAATGATCTCCCCCGGGAAGCAGTGGATTCCCCAACACTGGATACATTTAAGATCTAGCTGGGCAAAGTGCCTGGGCCATCTTGTCTAGACAATGCTTTGACAAGGAAGGTTGGATTGTCCAGCCTGGCATTCTCTGGTTCTGTGATTCTGTGACATGTACCAGGAGCTGATAGGGAGAAATTCTCTTCCACCTGGCAGGGATTCCACAGTATGCATTTATTCCTTTTGTTCACATTTTAATCAGTCTGACCATTGCTGTTTTGTCGAAAGAGCTGGAAACATTCCCATTGCCACAGGAGGTCACTGTTGGGCAGTGTATGTGTGCACGTGGCAGCGATAAGCACTATCGCTCCACTTTTGAACAGAAGCTGTTACCAGCTTACAAAGGACTGGCGGAGGCTGAACCCTTGACCCGGGGAAGGAACATAAAATTGCATTGCCAATAGCTGTTCTTAAACCTGTCCTGGCTGTAGCCTGTAAGACCCCTGTACGGTGTTTTGCCACCAGGTTTCGCTACCCAGCCAATGCCACAACAGGTACAGTCAGGTAACTTTTAAAATAAATTAATACAGAAATGTTTTCTTGGGCATGGAGTTAGGTGGACTTTACACTAACTTTGTTGATCTCACAGTAGTGGTGTAGGAGAAAGATGAAGCAGGTTGTTTAAAAAAATTGAGTCACTAATTCGGAAATAAATTTATCAGAGGCCGTGCAATTCTTGAACTTCTGACAGACAGCAACTGGTAGTCACTGTATAAAAGTTCTGAACAATCTCCTGTGCTGAACCAACTGAAGCAGGATGCTTTGAATACCTCAGTGTGGCATCCAGGACATCAGGTGAGAATTCACCACTGTTGCTCTGAAAACGCTGGGTTACTTTGCAGTGGGTTTGAGAGAAAGGAACATAGGAAATGGAAGTGAAATTTATCATTACAGAGTAAATATGGTCCGAGTCATAGATCTTTCCCATTCTCAAAGAGCCAGTGATGTCCTGGACATATGAGTGAAAGACACGATTTGTCTTGTTTGCTGTGGAAAGTGTCCATCTGGCAAGTACAGTACCTATTCCTTGGAACTAGGTTAACACTCCCCGTGGTAGGGTGTTGTTACCAGAGAGAACGTTGACAACATCTAGAAAGCCAGTATCCTTCATAGATCAAACAAGCCTGACCCTTCCACTGGGAATTCTCAAATACCATTAGAGAAATGTTGATGCAATAATCAAACACACCTTTTTCATGACATAGACTAAGAGGCCCAGTGTATTCAAAACCCACCAGTGAGGTAGCAAGAATCAGATATCCACCTGATTGCCCATATCTTACATTTGTTTAAAGATCTCTCCCAGAATCTGGCAACCTGGGCTTGGGTGGAGAAATTAATACATTATAAAGGACCCCCCAAAAAAATCACAATGCTATTGGAGCTCCTGCTCTTCTGTGCGTGTTTTTCCTCTTGCACAGTTGTACACATGTGAAATAACAGATAACACAACAAGGGATGGTGATGCCTGCTGGCAAACAGAACCATTAGAATTCATTGTAAGTCTGTGAGCCAACTAGCCATCAAGGCTGTGTGCCACAGGGGGCAGTGCGAAATTTGAAATTTCCCTGATTCCCGTTCCCACTGCTACAGCAGTAATAGTTACTCAAGGATTTCCAAAAAGATCTGCAGTTTTTACCTCTGAAGTTCTTGGATGTTCCATTTGGGTTTGATGGGACAACATTAGCTCAAGTATAATATCTATTAGTCATAATGGATAGTACTTACATGGGAAGAATGATGCTGTCCCACAGAACATCTGCCAAGTTAGGAAACTTTCTGGAGGATTAAGAACAGTTGGATTGGGCACAGGAGCATTGGACTCTGTCAGTTCAGAAATCCTTAATAATTAAGTGTCCAGTGTAGGACTATTGAGCAGACAAGCTATAATTGATCAGATCCTAGATATAATAAATGGCAAGGATGCAACTACCGACACCTTGATAATTAGCCTAAACCCTTGGAAAAAGCTCCAGAAGATTTTCAAGGAAGTCTATGCTGGTATTCACAAATCTGTTTCAAATTTCAGCAGTGCCATTGCTTGTGTTGTCATGCAAACTTTTATTATAAATGAATATGCACTTCAAGCCCATTGGATCCATAATAGGAATCTTGTGTTGTTAGGGACCCGTTTATTTGGATTGGTTCCAGTATTGTAACCTCCATTTATCAAAGCTTAGGGGTAGCAAGCAAAAGTAGTCTGTTGGGTAGATCTGTTTAGCACCCCACCCTAAGCAGGGAAAGCGAAAATGAACCCATTTACACACCCCATTCCCTATTGTAGCCCATAGAATGTGGCTGACAGTTCAAGGGGCCAAAAACATGAACAACAAAGGTAACCTATTTGATACTCATGGGTGTAAAATGGGGGAAGCACTAACAGTACAGCCCTAGACATTTAGATCTACAAGGCCCTTGTACAAATAATATGGCCTCAGGTAATTGCTATTTAGGCTAAATGTGTGATCACTGCATGGCTGTACTTAAGTAAAAATTGGACTGTATATGCATTTGGTTTGCTTTATGATGTTTTGTGTAATGACAGGATAACTTTATGGAAATTAAGATTCTAATTCATATTTTTGCTGCTGGAACACCATCTTACAACTTGGACAGGACCCTTAGGAACATTACAGGACATGGTACATTCTCAAACTGAAGAACTGAAAATTTTAATCAAGTATAAGAAAACGATTGCTTATCAAAAGCAAATGACTGTTTCTATCAGGCATGATACTGACCAGCCTGTCAAGACTGTACCAGGAATTTAACAAACTGCTAAATATCGTTGGTATGAGATGCTTATGGATTATGCACCATCTCTAACTGGAATATTGCATCTTAGGTTGAAACTTGGGATCATTATATTGTTTTTCTGTATTTTATGCATCCAGATTTAGTGCTAACATCATGCTGAAAGCATGTTATCTAATAATAAACTGTGATGCTAGACTTTCCTATGGAAGTGCTCAAAGCTTTCCCCTACCCTCACCCACAGTGAGGCAGGAAGAGTAGCAGTCCCTCACCCACTGCAGCGTGGGACTTACCAGACTTTTTGGTAGAGTGTGGGTGATTGCTTGACTCCTGCCCAGGTTTTGGCCTAACACACAGCTCATGCTAAAGCCTGATGTATGGCAGTAGCAGTACAACAAAGTTAAAGTGACAGCAACACGTACACTGGCTGAGAGTGTGAATTTGTGAGTTATTGCCTTTGTCAGCTAATGAATGTGTGAATTAGTGAAAGTATGAATTAGGGAGTTATCAACTAGACTAGTCTGCTGAGAGAGGATTGGGCGCTTGTTTGAGTTTTACCTAATGAGGTAATGAAATTCAGATTGGAACACAAGACAGCATTGTCCTTTGAATTTGAGACATCCAAATGAACTCTGGCATGCATGTCATCCAGAATCTGCTATGTGACTTTGCTGGCAGTCCACTGACTGTTTGTTCTTTTAGCAAGGGATAGGTTTTCATTCAACTGCTTTCTGTCCCCTAAGTATTGCTTAGCTATAATAGGACAGAAATATTTGTAGGGAGCTGATACCTGTAACAGTACTGTGAAAATTGTCATTGTATGTTGACAACAAAAGAAAAATTATTTCTAGTTTTGTCAAGCCCTGATGACAAGCTATGGTTTGTTTTCTTCTGTCTATACTCCCATAAAACTAAAGATAGAAATTTATTGGTTCAGGGAGAAAAGAGAAAAGATGAGAGGAATGGAAGAGCTTTGCATTTCTTAGCTTCATTTCCTATTTTTGTGCTGGGCAGCTCACTGAGATATCAGCTTTCACTGAACAAAAAAATTCCTTCCTCTCAGAGGCTGGAGTCATGCCATCATACTGCTTCTTGCTTGACAAGTGTATATTAACTTAAATGGTTTATTTCATCTGCTCCTTATGGTACTTTTGTATTAACACCAAGTGATGATTAAGAAAGGTTTCTTTTCTTTTTTATTCCAGCTTTGGAATAGTCACGATCACAGACACATTGTATGGTAGTAAGGTATATAATTTTTACATGTTTTTTTTCCTACCAAAAGAATTAGAGAGTTGGTCATGTGCTAAACAACTTACTTTATTTCAATAGAAACACTACAGAAAAGCATAGTCAAACTCTTCATTTTCCATACACAAATCTCTTCTTTTCCTGTGACAGCCCAAGCCATTAATAATTAATGTTTCTCATTTTTTTGAAAATGGTAACTTTCTTACAGTTACCTTTGAATGAAAGTGTGTCAGTTTTCTGCACAGCATTGTTTTCCTGAGAGAAATTATATTATCAAATGATTTGCAACAAGTTTCTTTCTCCCTAGAATTAATTTTACAGTATCATTGGGGATTATGCCAGGAAGGGATTGCTCCTGAGCCAGCTACTCACATTGCAAAAATTGTGCTCAGACACTTCTTTCAGATCATCCTGGACAACTCAGAAATGCTGGCAGGACAGGAGGGCCATGCCTGGTCTTTATTCAAAGAAAAGGTTTTAAAAAATTATAAACACCTTGCCTTCACAGAGTCAAGGCCCACCCCAGCCCCTTGAAATAGAAATTAAGGGTGGGACAGGGCAGCAGCCTGGTCAGGACAAGAAGAACAACAACAAGCTGTGCCAAGAAATGGGAAACACAGGAAAAAAGATGATCTGTTCCATTCATCACCCCAGGTAGTATTTTTCCTATGTCACAAATTGAAACTGTAGTCAAGGAGTAGGAAAAGCAGGAAAGAAGGGGTGATTCTTGCACTGGTGGAAACCATTTTCCATGGGAACACACCATAACAAGGGTGTTGGTGTTTGCAGGGACAAGGCCATGGCCACAGCAGCACAAGAATGACAGCCTGAGGAAGGCAAGAGGAGGTGCTGCCTGGGCAGCTAAGTGAGGGCTGGCAGAGCTCTGAGAAAAGGCCACAGACCTGCAGACAGGAGCCACAGCAACACCACTTCCCCAGGCATTGCAGGCCTGTGGGGAAGCAGCTGCAGCCTCTTTCAGAGAGCTGGGCTGATTTATAACCCCAGATCTGATTTTATACACCAGAGATGCTGCTCCTTCTCCTGCCACTCAGCCATCAGGTTGTTTCTCAGCTACAGCTACATCGTGCTATCCACATGTTTGTTTTCTCCAAAGACACTCCTGGGCAGCAGGAAGCTCATGTTGAACAGCATTGGTGATCAGGGATTAGGCAATGCTCAGCTGTGATGGACCAGTCTGCGAGGACTGAACTGCTGGGACCCCTCTGCAGTGACCCCTTTTTTCAAGACAACTTTGTTGAATAGTGTGGATGTAGAAATAAAGGAGGCTCAGAGCATGGGCAGCTTTTGCTGGGTGAGCTCCCTGGCAGCAGGTGTTTGTAAGTAAGTTTTTCACCCACAGCTTTTTATCTGTAAAGAAATTGCAGATGGCACCTGGAACAAGATGATGCTTCTCAGTATTCAGATTGTACCTGGACTACACTTTTTTGATGCAAGATTAGTTTCTGCTTAAATCTTTTCCTTTTACATGAAGATTCTAAATCACTCCTTTGTTTCAACTCCTGCAGATTTTAACTGGTACAACATGAAATCATCTGGGAGAGGTCTACTGTTCTTTTGGTTAAAAGATTCAGGCAGAAAAATTTAAGTCATGGCAAAATTATCAGGTATAGGGATATGTTCAATTTTGGTTTGCACAAGAGCAAGAACTCAACTTTCTCTTCAGCTTTAAAATCTGTGCCTTCTGCTCAATACACAAAGTTTCTGTACATTAACATTTTCCTATTTCTTCTGTCTATCAAGTTAGCCTGATAAAAAATAAACTGCCTTCTAGTTGTCAAGAAGTTTTCATTTTTTTGACTAGTACCCGACTATACAATTCCCCAGGAATTGTTTTTGGGTTGCATCTACAAAACACATACAGTCTTTACTTGCTACTCCTAAAAGCCTTGGGAAAATGGACATAAATCCAAAATTTCTCAAGATTATCTCAAAGGAAACTAGAAATTTGAAAGGCTTATAGGGCTTGCTTGAAGCTGCTGTTGCTCACCTTTGTTTTGGGTGAGACTGAGCCTGCCCGCACTGAAAGGTCTGGACCATGGGATTCTCTCCAGGAAACACATTTATAAAAACTTTAATGATAAGTGCTGTCAGAGTTCTGAAATATTTGTAATGAATCATTCGGTGCTACATATCGGCCTCCTCTTCTGCCACTGAGTCATAATTTTCAGTAGGAGTAAACATGGGCAAAATGAAATTTTATTATCCCCTTTTGCCTTTTTCTGACGACGGGTCTACTGAACAGCAGAGTTAATTAAAAGGCTGCTAGCAGGAATTGAATTTGGTGATATAAAAAGGGCAGCTATCATCAACTTCAGTGGTAGTCATAATAAGGAGAACATACAGGAAGGGCCCTTAGTGCCAGATATAATATGTAGATAAATCTCAAGGTGTCAAGGTTCAAAATTATAGATGAGAAAACATCTGCTCAGATTCTAGCTGAACTTGAAAACACTTGAAATTCACTAGTCATCTCCTAGAGAAGTTTTGAGGTTCTATATATCCTACAACGGAAGTTCCACATCTGCTGAAATATCTGTTGGCTGAAAGTGGAAAGAACAGCAGTGAAGTCCCAAGCTATGCCCAGAAGGTGAATTCCATAGGTGCATATGTATTACCAGATGATAATGCCAATCTTGTGGAGCCAAGGGGACAAGAAATAAGAATAGCCCAGAGTCTGTGAATCTCTAAGATAATTGTATTTCTGCTCTAGCAGAGATCTGAATCCAAAAGTTCCACTACTGGGCAAATGACTTAGGGCAGGAAGTTTCAGGCCTTCAGCCTTGCTTATTTCAGGACCACTGAATTGATGCTCTATATGGAGGTACAGAAGACTTGTTCAGGAGCAGTGCTGGCACTTTCAGCAAACCCTCTGGAAAAAAAAAGATAAAAATGGGTTGCTCTTCTGCAACCACTCAGGTGCCTTATACTATTCATGGAGAAAGACAGGTTGTTCATTCTGTTATTGACATGAGTTTTTTGGTAAACATGCTGGACTTGAGGCTGTTTTGTGAGGTGTCTGATCATCCCTATGCAATGCACAGGAATCACAAGTATGTAGCTATGATAGCTTGTATTTCTAGGGTGGGCATTTAAATCCCAGCTTCTAGAGCCATTTTGTGAACTTCAAAGTACAGAATGCATCGTTTAGGAGCATTAAAGATCTGAGTATACAGCATCCCTGTATTATCTTCAAAATGTTTGTGTACTCTCAGGCAAAAAAGAAGCTTTACCTAAAAAAACTGTAGGGAAAAAAAACACACTGCAAAATGTTCAGCTGCCTCTAAAATGGCATCCTGTAAGAGCTGGTATAAAAACTGAAAAATAAAAAGATGACAGCAAATTGTCTATGCTGACTCACAATGAGGAAGGTTTTTAGAAATTCTTCAGATCCTGTTTTACTTTCATCATGTTCAAGTAAAATCCTTTCAATAACACGGTTTCACTGACTCCAAAAAAATGAAAATCTGTACTTTACCTTCTCCATGCAGTCCTGGAGCCTTGATTAAGAATAGTCTCTGATATATCAGTATGGTTTAGATTCAAGGACAGGAGCTAAGGTGATGGCAGTGGGGAGATGTTGAGTAAAGCTGTACTTCCTGTTGCTCTTATTTGGACGTGCTGTTCCTGCCTTATCTTGAAGGAATAAGCAATATATATATGACAAAGTCTGAAAGACTGGGCCTCACATTTATGGAACTGGCTTTCATGTCTAGCACTGTGCAAGTGTTTTACAACAAACTAGAGTTGTACCAAAGGACCACCTTCTGTGCAAAGTGCCGATAGCGGTCTCTCAGCTGCATCTGTCAAACACAGATACACAATTGGAACAGGTTACTCAAAGGGGATGTGGAGTTTCCGTTTTTAAAAATGTTCAAAACATAGCTGGAGAAGATCCTGACAACCTGATCTAAGCTGACCTAACTTGGGGAGGCTGGTAGTGGGGGGAATTTTTCACCTCCAGACATCCCTTCCAACATGTATTATTCTATGAATTTCCAAATTAGTGTAACCATCTGGTGGAGCAGGAGAGCAATAAGAAAGAGATTTTGTACCAGTGAGAGCAAGGTGGTGGTTCTGAGCTCTTTTTAGATCATTTTAAGTTATATTAAGATACCACTCCTGGAAGGGAACTATTTTTTATCAAGGCAGCTGTGTGGGCAGGAGTAAGATCTGAGGCCTGTCTGTTCCTGCTGGTGTTGATGCATTTTATCAGCATAGCCTTGAGCATCACATCAGAATGATTCCACTCTTATCAAAGGTGAAGCCAGACATTTGGAGGGCACCTCTGAAAATCATCTTGTCCCAAGCCCTTCTGTGAGAAGAAATTCAAAGATAAGTTTCATGTAACTTTGACATGTTTTATATGAAGGAGATCTTCAAGTTAAAAGAAAATTAGAAGTGGCATTCACCTCTTATCTTTCAATGTTGCAAGGAAATTTAGAATTACTTCACATATTTTGTGACTTACCTTAGCACACTGAAATGAAAAAATACAAATAAATATTGAGTAACAGACTAGAAATCACTTGCTGTGACTAAAGAGATAACAGATCATATCTCAGTTATTGCTGACATTTGATAGGTCTCATTTTTAGTTTGATTAATGGAATGTGCTTTTATCAGGAATGATCAACTCTGACGGAAATATGGAAAGAAGCTGAAATCTTTCCATAAGTTCAAGTATTAGAGACATTTATGAATTAAGAATATTTAACTATCAAGAACTGCAGAAAAAAGTAAAGGTAAAAATGAAATGCTGAAGTAATGAAGAAAGTGCTGGAATTATGAGCTATAAATCTAAGATTAATATATTATTTGAATAATTTTGAATCTGAATTGATTTCAAAAATGTTGTTTTTCCTTTGGGAAAAAGTCTGCAGTTGGGAACAAACCAGACTCCAGTTCTGGGCAAGTTAAAATCTCTGTGAGTCCTAATGTTTCTATCTGACAGCTGTTGAATAATTTATAGAATGACATCTTCTTTGTTTACATCTAAAAATAGTACTAGTAATTTAATAGCAAGTATAACTATTTTCATTCAAAATATCACTGATGCCCTTTCTGCAAAGGAACCTTATCGGTCTCTGTACTTTAACAATAGAAAAACTATATAGATGGTTTCTTTGGGTGTAGGAGTCAGGGAAAGGGTCTTCCAGAGGGTCTTTGGTTAGTCAAGAGACTGACATGTACACAGAGTCCAGTGTCTGGTCTCCCTCCGTTAGCATAAGAAACTGATCACTTCTTTCATGCACTGCTCTTTTTCAGTAAAGACAGTTCAAAAGATAAAATTTTCCCAAATATACTGGGAACTAACTGCCAAGAGTTTCCTTGTTTATGACACAAAATCTTCTTGGTCAGTGCTGCTGCGAGGGCTCCTTCCCCTCAGTTCTAGTGATTTGTTGGCTGTTGACTCAGCTTTGTCCTTGGTGTGCAGCTGATAACAAGTGTTTATGGCTGGCTGCTACTGCAGGAGGCAGGGGGACACTTCTCAGCATTCTCCCTGCTGGCCATGCTGATGGAAAGGATGGTTAGATTGCTCTGCACATTCCTAGGTCATTGCAGGACACATGGAACTATAACTAAAGGGGGTTCCAAGTACCTGGAGGACATGATAACTTTATGGACATGATAACTTTAGGTACTACAATACTTCAAGAAGCTTACTTACTTCTCTCATTAATTTTTTACATCTTTTGCTAGTATGATTCCTGTTTTTACTTTTATGTCCTTGATGAATACCCTTTTCCCTCATAACAGATAAAGTTGGGGAATTTAATATGGAAAAATTCCATTAAATTTCTTTAAAGCAAAGTTTCATTGGTCTAGAATGATGTTGTTACAATACAATTTTCTCTTCTGTGATTCAGAAGCTCATGTGAGTCATCCATTATTTCAAAGGCAGTCCCAAGGGCTCAGTCAAGGAAATATTTGGGCACCATTTAGTGCTGCTCTGTCCTTTGAGTCCTAGATGAGACAAAACCAGCAAAAAGGAACACAGCAAATGAGTGCCCTTGGAATGAATAAAATGGCATGCATTTATGTATTTTCTTTATTATCTTGTATTTTAATGATACTACTGAGAATGAGATTCCCTTTACATTGGTAATTGTAAAGGAGAGCAGATGGTGAAGGCTTATCTTAAAGTGTTAATTAAAATAGCTTACACAGCCAAGCCTCTACTTGAATAAAGTACGTCAGGAAGATATGAGTGAGTACCCTATTCTAGTGAATTATTCTTAAATAAAGCTACCTTGGAGCAAATCCATTAGAGATACTTAACATCATGTCAGTGAAATCTCTTTCTCTCAAGTTCACGAAACGAGCACTAGATGACATGTTCTAAGTGTATGTTTCTGGAAGTGAAGGGAAGTATGGGTTCACTAGGAGGATTTGTATTCCTGCCTGCCTTAGTAGGTATTCAGATAAAACAAGTGAACCTTCCTCACTGTCTCTATAGGTTTGTTGGCAGGCGTGTGCAGGATCACTCCTGTGTGGGCTGTGCAGAACTGGAGCAACGCCAATTCCGCTTTGGGATTCATCTCGTTAATTCATACAGGTGACTCAACACAAGACAATGGTTCAGAGACAGTGCCTGAGCCTCCCACCTTCCTGAAAACCAGCCTGAGGGTGGGAGCTGTCAGTCTGCAATACTCTGCTGTTGAAAGAACTCAGCTTGGTTAGTGAAGACATACTTTTAGATGCTTGCTTTTTTTTTTTTTTCTTTTTTTTTAAAATTTGGGATAGAGCTCTGAAAGTCCTCAGCAGCAGCACATCATAGACACCTAGATATTTTGTAATGAAATATAAAGTTGTTCACTGGAGCAGGGACTAGAAGCCAGTTGCTCATATATGCTCTGAAATGACCACTGGACTAGTCGTACATACAAACTTTTTTCTCATTTTATTATCCGAGCCAATACATTTTATTTCACCTGTAAAAAAAATGAAAGGCAAAGAGAGGAGTAACATTCCCTCTTCTTTTCTTCGTCAGCATTCTGAACTGCTGAACTTCTGACATTGGAAGCTATGAAGATTGTGACTGGACTGCCCTCTTCAGTTCATTTTTGTGCTGTTAACAGTTTTGAGCTCTGGGTTAAGAGTATGAGAAAATACAAAGTAACATTGATGTGTGCCAACTTTAGCGTATTCATCTTAAGGGAAAATTTTTCCCCAACCAGATGCTGCAAACCTATGTATAGACCTTTGTTTTTAAATAATAATAGGTGGGGGGAAACAGTATTTCTGTCAATCCTTTACATCACTTATATTGGATAGGTTTTGGCAGTAAAGACAGAAAATGTTAAAGATCATCTGGTGGGATAAACAAGATAATGTTTTGACTGCCTTTCCTTAAGGGCTCAAGCTCTCAGATTGTTTTCTTTTCTGAAAGGTTACAGAAATAGCTCACGATTTGTCCTTCTAGTTGCAAAACTGTTCTTTAACCTTGGCTTGCTTAAAAAGTACAGTTGGGTACAGTCTAGAAACATAACCAGTTAAATAGCTTCACAAATGTAGGTGTTTGCTGGTCAAGATGTGAATACTTGTTTCTTTGAATGTTTCTTCCCTATCCTTTCCTCTTTATTTGCACAAAAGATTGCTGTTATTGAATCTCCAATGGAGATTCAAATGTCAAAGAGATGCCTCCTTTCTGGGCAGGGCTCTCCTGTCACCTGCCCTTTTTACTTGATGTCATTAAATGTTCGATTGTCCTGAAGTACTGAAATATTCTGGATGACTGAGAGTTGAATTGTGCTAAATGCTTCCTGGTCCCTGAGCACAAAAAGACCAAGAAATAACAAGTTCCAGGCTGGAATCTTCAGTGACTTATGGCATTATTAGATCCCAAATGCATCTCAGCCTCATGGAAACTGGAAGGTTGAAGAGGTGGCTGTGGCGCACAGTGGAGAACGAGCAGGAGATGCACAGGAGAGGAAGACTTCTTTCTGACAAAGCACTTCAAAGCAATTCTATTGTTTGTAAATATCCTACCTGATTTTTACTGTGAAAAAATACTATTGAGGTCATATGCAAGACAGAAAACTGCATTTTACCTTCAGGCTCTTTTTTTTTTTTTTGCCCTACATGCTTTAACCAAGTACTTTGATGTTGCTGTTGTCACAGTGTTCACTCTCCTGTAACAAGCCACAGTTAGGAGTAGCTTATGCTGGATTTTGTCTGATCTCTGCTAATGCCTTTTAGGTGCTGCACCTATTGTCAGAATGTAGCCTAGATTTCAGACTTTAATAGGGTTTTATAATGAATGAGTGGAAATTGGAAGTCCGTTCAATTTTTTAAAATCTCTCTGCTAGACTCAAAATTTAAACAATATATTTTTGCAATAAAGTCAACTATCCACCAGGAACAGAATATTCTGCCCTCAGCATTTTAGAAATTGGAATGAGTCTGTTTATCCTCTGTCAGTTCCTACTGCATCCTCTCATTCCCAAAAGACAGTCCCTATTGTCTCTTTCAGATTGTAAGCAGGAATTCAACTACTATGGTTTTAGTAGCTTCTGAGTTCTAAGCAAATCTCTCCTTCCCAGTGTTCTGAGTATTCAAGGCTGCTCAGAGAAAATAAAATACTGCAAGGAAAAGGTCTGCGATATTGCCAGATAACCTGATAGGAAGACTTTTTGTACAGTACACTGTGTGATGATTCTTTTTCTCCCTTTTCTAAAGAACAAAATAAGCTAACAAAAAGTCACTTCAGACCAGTATTACATTGAAAAAATTGATGTATGGGCCAGCTGTTAAGCAGAGTCTTTCAAAATCTCACCTGACATTTCTGTTTCAATTTATAATGGGAAACATACAATATTAAAAATTGCTTTATAAATTACAGGTTTATTGCAGAGTTTATTCAACCGTTACTCCATGCCCTTACTTAGCTCCCAGTCATAGCATTGTTCATGCAGACTTAACATGGAAAGGCTGTTCTTCCTCCTCTTTTGTTTAGTGAGAACCAAAACCTGCACAATACTCTGACTTCTCTATCTGGTCTCTGCAATGTCATGTGCAAGTCTAGGATGACAAAGAAACAAAAGCCCATCCCCAGCCCTTGTCTCGTTGCCCTGTCTAAAGCAGACATCAGAATCAACCCATCTTGTTATGATGATGCAACTATGAATGAACGAAAATAAAAGTTAAAATCTAATGGTAAGGTTTGGATTCAGTCACACACAGTCTGTCTTTGGCCCACTGAGACCTTCCTCATGCTCAGCCAGAGAGGGGGGCAGGATGAGGCTGTTGGTGCCATTTGTGTTTGTGTGTGTGTCTGTCTGTGCTGATTTGTGTGTCCAGCCTTTATGTAGGTACATAAGTACACTCTGTGTATAAGTATGTGTGCACAGACTTGCTGGGAATACATGCTGGATGCCGCCACTCCAAATTCTAAATTCCCAGTGGAACTGGGAAGAGTTTGTCTACCAAATTTCATTATCAAATTCCAAAGTGATATTGCCACACACGATGTCTCACAAAACAGACAACAGATAGTAGCTGATCAGAGGATCAGGGATTTGTTTGTTTAGACTGGTAACTGGGTACAGAGGCTCTTCCAAAACACATCAGAAGAAATGGAAAGGAAAAAAAGAAAAAAAGTACAGTGATGCCAAATTAATAAATTAATCTGAACAGATCACAAGTCATTTTGGAGCAAATCTACAACGTAAGTCCCAACTAAGTTTAGTTTTTGTATAGCTTAAAGAGACTGTTTGTTGGGCACATTCGTTATGGTCAGGTGTTGGGAAACATCTGAGGGAGAGGAGAACATAATGAGAGAATCCATTGGAAAATGTGCTATGGGCAAGTGTAATATTCTTCTCTCATTTGTATTAAAACCACGCTGCCTTTTAATGGTCTCTGTGTTATTATTAGCATGGATTGTCATCACTTCATAGTCTTTGACTGGCCAGTAGCTGAACTGATGCCTACATCAATGCTTTGCAATAAAATTAGGCAGTGCTGTGCAGAATTTCATTACATTTTCTGATTAACATTTATTAGGGCAATTTTGCCAGGCCAACATAAGGTGTTTCACAGTTTGATAGGTCTCCTTTCCTTTCAATGATGATTGTACCAGAGAACATTACATTACCACACTTCTCAAGGGATTCTAAAGATTGATTGTTTTGCTTTCTCTGGTCTCAGAAATTCCTTGCCAAAAGGAGTGATTGTGCATACAACTAGCATTTCTTTCTTCTCATCTGCAGCACTAATTTAATACCATTCCAGAAAATTTATGCTTTTGAAATCTGTGTCTTCAGTCATCAGGAAACTTTTGTATTCCATATGTTAATTACTTTCAGTAAGCCTCAAAATGCTTGTTTACTGAGATATTTAACACCTGCCAATAGCTTGAACATGAACACAAGTAGTTTCTATGGGTGACCATTTGGGGTTCTAAATTTGCCCACAGTGTTTCTGTCAATATATTTCAGTGCAACACTTCAACAGAGTATGTTGACTGTAGCACATGTATTTGAACACCCTGACTTGTGCAGTGAAGACTTCCTCATCCTTTGAATTAGTCATAAAATAACTGATATCTGTATTCTCCAGGGCACAGGTAGAACCTCTTAATCTTTAATACTTGAATGGGACATTCATTCCTTTACCAAAGGAAAGTCTATAGATGTTGCAGACAGAAAATTGAACTCAGATTCAGATATCCCTCTAGCTTCTGGTGGAATCATGAATCTGAACCTTATATTCAAAGTATTGTGGATATATTCTTTCTCTAATTCACATTCTTTCTTTTTTCTTCCTTTTTTTTTTCTTTTGTCTAAGATCGACACACCTATAGAGAAGGTGTAGAAATGGCTATCCTTACTGTGAGCTTTTTCTCTGTCTGGAACTTCTCTGTTTCAAAACTTTTTTCTTTTCAATCTGTGATAATTTCCATTTCTTGTTTACAGAATCAAGTCAGCTAGGCTTTAACTTCAGATTTTTGGTCTGTGTTCACATGATTTTGATATCTGTTTTATGCTTTCCATTGCCACCCATCAGTATTTATACTCTGGACTGAGTCTGTAGCATAATGGTTGGGGAAGTTTCTGTTTGATTAGTAAACATAAGACCAAAAAGGGCTGTTCCTGGAACATGTGTGACATGAATGTGATGAATTCAAGACATCCTGTATCTTAAGAAGGGAGAATATCTATTGGGATATGTCAGGTTTTTCAGGAGTCCTTGCTAGGCTACGGGTGCCGCGAAGTGATGTGTGGCAGGATATATGGGAGAGTGTGCAGGACTGTGATATGATTGATACTTTGCCCTTCAAACAAATAATTTGGGATCATCTGACTGCCTGTGACTACATTTTGAATCAATTCAGTAATCTATAACATTCCTCCTGAAGTATGTGCAAGTGCCAGGGTCCTGGCCTGAGCAGAATGTAGCTGAATTGAACATGTGAAACTGCTGAATGTGACATGAAAAATTCATGGATTTAAAGAGTATCTGAGTGAGAAGTGGTCAAAAGTTGCAGATTGCACTGTGATGGAGAGGGCACATGAGGGGAGTTATGTGAAAGGTTTGGGGTCTGTGGGGTCCTGTGTCTGTCTACACTGAGAACTTCCACCCAGCCTTGCTGTGAGCTCCACATAGAGATTGAACCACTCCTGCTGAGTACCACCACTTGGGGCTGAGTACCACCCAGGGTCCTGGCCCTCACAAGGCAGGAAGGAGAATTGCCCTGCATCCCCTAGTACAGAATAACAGGATAATTTGGGTTGGAAAGAACCTTGAAGATCATCTGGTTCCAGCCTCCTTGCCATGGACAGGGGTATCTTCCACTAGACCAGGCTGCTCAAAGCACATCCAGCTTGGCCTTGAACACTTCCAGGGATGGGGCATCCACAGCCTCTGTGGGCAACCTCTTCCAGTGCCTCACCACACTCACAGTGAAGAATTTCTTCGTAATATCTAATTTAAACCTACTCTCTTTCAGTTTAAAGCCATTTGCCCTTGGCCTGTCAATACATGGCCTTTAAAAAGTCCCTCCCCAGCTTTCTTGTCTCCAAAATTCTTTTTTTTTCCTCTCTAGGTCCTATAGCAAACACACAGATACAGTGGGCATGCAGTTGAAGTACATGGGCATGCAGAGTTATAATTTTGGGTGTGTACAGTGTAAGCAATAACCTATTCTGCAGTTGACTTCACACTCACTGTGGACAGCACAGACACAAAAATACTAGCAAGGCCAAAACCCAAGGCATGAGATGGTCTGACCAAATGGTTTTCAAAAAACTTTTGCTGGTTATTACTAAGCGGCTTCCAGGCAGTGAGCAAAAGTCTGGGATGTGTTCAATATGGATGGCACTCCAATGTATTCCAATGTGTTTTGCCATGCTACAGGTTGGCGTTGCCATGGTGTCCTGGCTATGAACAACTTGCCAGAGAGAAATTTCTGGCTAGTCATCAGGTGGTCATAGCCCTCTAGCTGGCCCCAATGTTGTTTATTTTAGTGCAATATGTGCAGATGACTTTGGGTGAGTGGTCTTTGAATTGGCCTAATTGCAGTATATTTGTTCAGAAAAGCACTTAAACACACAGGCAGCTGCGTGCCAGTTAGAGCTGTGCTGAGGGCCAATTTAAAATGTGGTGTGTGTGCTAGTGCCACTCTGGTATGGGCAGGAATCACAAAGGCAAAATAAAGCACTCCAATGAGTGTTATTTTCTGCTTTTTGTCACAAAAGGTCTTTTGTGTGTCAGTCTCCAAATTACAGACCTGGAAGACTCAAGAAAATAAATTTTGCAGTAATTCTGAGTGCATGTTTGAGGCAGGAAGGCTTCTAACCAAATGCAGTTCTGGGATGAGCCTGGAGCTGGAGAAATGTTAAGAACTTAAAAGTAAAGAAAAGCCAGTTGGGAGACCTATGGGCATAAAATGGGGGGATGCAGGAAACATTTTCATAGGTTGAAAAGACTTTTTTGTAACAACTAGCTGCTGAAGGAAAAGGGAAATATGATCACTCTGGTTCTGATGTGTGTAAAAGTGAAGGTTCTGGATTAACCATTTCCTTGCATTTTTGTTTACTATAAGATTTAACAAACTCATGGTGTGGATGTTGTCTGCTGTGCTGCCATCGTTAAAAATACTGTGTAGTGTTCTGGTTACTTGCAACTTCTGTACAAAGAATTGCTTGGCAGATTCTTGCTCATTTTTTTCTGTGGAAGGATATCCTTTGGCTAATTTCCAGATACCAGAAAGCATGGTTGTTTTTGGATCATTTGATACACTCTGCTAGCAAATGTGAAGAAGATGAAAAGTGATGAGTAAGTGTGGAAAGAATGGAATCTGAGGATTACAAGAATCTTGATGTCATGCAGACAGCCCAAGTTTTCTTCCACCAAGGACAAACATCACCAGTCTGAACACCAAGTGTGTGTAACCCATGCCCTCTACCCCCACCACGCAGAAGCTGATGGTTACAGCTGTCATAAAAAGGCATTCTCTTTTACCTCCTAATAAAACCTGCTTCATTCTTTGTAAATCTTAGGCTGCCTTTTTTCTTTTGTTTCCTCATTTTGGGTGTCTGGTGGCAGCAGTGTTCTTCTTCTTCTTTCTTCTTTCTTCTTCTTTCTTCTTCTTCTTCTGCCAATCTTGGATCATGACTCAAGGAGCATGACTCTGGATCATGACTCATTGTCCAGACTAGTACAGTTTGGGCTCTGTCTCAACTTTCTGTCTTGTGGCCCCGCAAGACTTAAAAGCAATGCTGGATCACATTTTTGCTCTTCACTTTTTCTATGAACTTTCTTTCCAACATAAAAGCTGTTGTGGGAAGTTTTTTTCCAATATTCTCTTGTGAGTCCCATTTCAGTTCCCCAGTCCATCAATTAGTAAGTTTGTAAAGGGCTTTGTTTAAGCTATATTTAACTTCAAACTTTCCTAAAGCCCCTTTCGATTTTTAAAGTTTTCTCTTCCTCATCTCTTCAGTTATATCCAACTTTTTCCTTTTATCCTAATTATTAAAATGCTTATTGGAAGCCTGAGTCTGCTTCACTCTGCTGTTAGTGCATTACTGTCCGAATGAAAGAAGATAGAAAATGGTTTTGACATTTGAAAAGAGAATTGGCTCTCCTTTCAGCCCTGTGTTTATGTCCTTTCATTTTAAACATGTGCCTTTTTAATGCTTTACAGATATGTGCTACCCACCTTTATCAGTGCAGTACCCCACCAGTTATTACCCATTCTAACCTTTACTGAATTCTTTAGTTTCCAGATCCTGAAATATCAGTGATTTCTGCAGTTCCTCATGAGGACACCTCTCTGATGTTTGTGCATCTGCAAATTGGGCTGCTGCTAAGTTAGTGACGCATGCTTCTTTAATGATCTGAGTACAATCCTTGTCCCCATACTGGTTCAAAGCAGATATAAGCATTAAGAAGGAAGGGCAAACCATGACACAACAAGCCAGCGAGAGCCCCTGCCCTACCCAATTGCTCCATGTGACTAATGTGTTCAAAACTCTGGAGCAGAACAGTTAGCAGAAAAAGAGATGAGAAATGGAGTGTGGATAGAGAAATTGATAAATTTAAAATGAGGCAACAGTGTAAAAGAAGATAATAGATGGGCATGAAGCACAGATGTAAAAAAATACATTATTAGCTTTAATATTAATCAATACTTTTTGTCATACTTCTTTGTCTGTGTTTCTCCTGAGAATGTGAGGAAGATGATACAATGAATTACTTAACGATTTGAGCTCTTCATCTCAGAAAAATCTCACACCACAGCATAAAGAGATAAATGTTTTACAATAATAGGATCAATAAAGACCATTTGCATTCATAAGGGAGGAAATGCTATGGCTTAATGACTTCTAAAATCAGGAACAAATGATGAGTTTGTACCAGTCCTTCAGTCATATCGCTATATTCCATGTGAATGGTCACATAAAATTTAATAGCTGAAGATTAAAAAGAGCAATACCTTTCATTTACATTATCTGATAAAATGATTTTAACTTATAATTTAACTGTGGGTTCACAATTCTGCAATCAGTCTTAGTCAGCAAGTACTCAGTGCTTAAATGCAGAAGTGATTCATCAGATTACACAGCATTACAGCAGCTGTAGGTACTGTCCAAATTCTGTCATTTCAAATCAAATGGTGAAGAACTAGCCCAATGCTTTGCAAACTCAGACATGCCACTAATGAATGCATTATTTCTGCTGTTTTCTTTGCCTTCAGTGTTTTGGCACTTTTTTCCTGGTTTTGAGCTTCTGCAGGAGGTATAGCTTAGATAAATCCATTTAAATTTGATGCAATATTGTTACAATAAGATTGTGGGTACCCTGTGATCCCATTCCTGCAAACCATGGAATCATTTTAGCTCATGACTATGAGCTGTCTGTGCTCAAACTACACTGGAGCAAGCACTTCCTGAATTATATTTGTTTGTTTTCTTTACTGAATACATTCTCTTCTCTTTATAAGGCCTTTTTTCCCTTTCTCACCCTCTGTATAAGCAGTGCCAAAGAAGAAAACTATGGTATTTTAGTTCTGTAATCCCCCTTTTTAGTCTTTTCTGCAGGCCTTGGATAACTTTTCCACCATACAATCCACACAGGAAAATCCATGCAAGGCCGAGAGGTATAAAACAACAGACCTCAAAGATATACAGGAAAGAAATCCCAGGGACTAGAGAATTATAAACAATCAAAATTATATTTAAGACCCTTGTGGCTGCCAACCATCAGTCTTTGTTGTAAAGGGGTAGCATTAACTAACACAACTCTTTTTGGTTCAGTTGCTGATCTAAAATTTAAATTCTTGCAGGAAGTCAAAGGCTTACTTAAATGGGTATCAAGAAACCCATTTCAAAATGTTAGTATTTAGCATGTTAGCATGTTAGCACTCTCAAAAGAGTTAACATCTTTTGAGTATGTCTGCTTTAAAGAATAACACACATAGGAAGAATGAAATACCTACTGCTGAAGAAGCAATGCCCAGGTATGCTGGACATGGATAGGCTTCTGGGAGCTTTATTTTGATCCAGCCTTGGCCTGGTCTTGTGTACTGAGTGGTCATGTGGAGCTGGAGCACGTTAGGTGTGCTGTTGACACACACCTTCTATTTTAGTTTCATGGCAAAAGAATTCAGTCCCCATCCTGTGACACCCCTTCACAATGTGCACTGCAGCAGGGGAAGGGGGGTGATCAGGACACTTGCTTGAGGAGTGTCCTCATGACCCAAACTAAAGCACTCTGCCACACAGCCATCGTGTAGCCTGCCTCCTTCACTGTGTCCTACACCAGTGGAAGCAGAGGAGTGTGCTCTCTGGAAACACTGTATTAGCAAAAAACAGAAAGACTTGCACTCAAAGTTTTACTTGAGTCTTTATTTAATACATTCAATAAAATTAGTTAACCAAATCACTTGTACTAAGCCCACATTACCATGGTTACAATATTATTATAATTTAGTCAGCATGTCATTGCCAGCCAAAGAACAGCCTCACAGTAATAAAAACATAAAATCTCTTATTTTTCTTCAATAAACAAGGTCACTGTGACCTTGCCATCTAAGCGAGCACTCTATTTATTAGCCTACCTGTAATGCAACTCATTTCTCAGGCCTGAGTGTTCTCCACTCACAGTTTTGCAAAGCTGAAACACTTCAGTTGGAAAAGGGGCTCCCACTACTCCCCTGTGGTGTGGTGGGCATCTCCCGTGGCCACCAATTCTGGGCCCAGGAGCTGTCATAGTTCGCTGCTTCATATTCAAAACAAACCCATATTATGGAAGTTACACCTGAGCAGTCTGTTTACAGCTCAGGCTCAAGGATTTCTCATCTCAACCCTATTTTTGGTTGTCATTTACTCCTAAGTTTTCTGTACACCAGTAGGAACAGATGATTAATTTAGAGGTTAGTCCTGATTTCAATTGCGACACTCACCTAGATGACTTTAGGATGTCCCTTCAGACTTTAGGATGTCCCTTCAAACCCACACCCTACTTTGAATCTATGACTGGAAAGAAACCTGTCTGTATATTTGTCCTAGAAAACCTACAGTTCTCGTAACAATTAAACATTTTTTGCAATGAGTGCTTTATAGAATACTGTATACTGTTGTCCACCTAAAAAGTAAACCAAATCCAAAATGATCAGCATAAAAATACGATCAAGCAACACAACTTTCAGTGAAGGAATTCAAACTTCCCAAAGTCCTCCTTATAAACATTGAAAGTGCATTTCATAATACTAGACTTACCAAGATTTCTCAAAAAAATCCCCAAGTAGGCTGCTCTTGTATCATAGGATGCAGTAAATTTGTAAAAGTTTTGCTTCTCTTAGTAATGTAAGGGAGGAAAGATCCCTGACTGAAACGTCTGTGTTTACATTGGGTTTAATCAGAAGCCCATATATAAAGTAATTTTAGGCCTGTGTGATCTAGATTAATGGAAACTTACAGCATGTCTTTATTTTGTTCAGGATAGACCTTTTCAAGGATCAAGACATCGTGAGTAATTTTTTTGTTAGCTAAATACTTCTTTTTAGGTACCAGACAACATAACCAAAACCCAGGGAAAAACACTTGGTTAATGTTATAGCAAAACTAGTTTCCTGATCAGCTATAAATATATATATATGTATATGTGGAAAAATATCTTTATTTATATTTATATATATAAATACACTCTACTCTTATATGTTACCTACCATTGCATCTATATTTAAATTTTAAGAAAGCTCTGTCAGAAAAGCCATATGTCTTTATTAGTTTTAAAAAATCTGCTTGGAAAGGCATAGACTATCCAGGGATAAACTATCTAATATCACTCCTGTATTGAACCCAGCTCTTTTGGTTATCATCAGTAGCTGGTAGAAAGGTTATACACATATGGATCAAAACAAAATTAAATGGAAGTGATGGGTCAAACTCTTCCTGGAATGCTCTTCGCACAGATTTTTATGAACTATGAATTTTCAAGGTCATTCTTCATAATGTTTCTTTATCACTTTCAACAAGCAAAAAGGGCTTTAGAAACTGGGAACTCAAATACAGTATTCCTTGGAAAGGTGAAGGAAGAAAAACATCTTGGAAAACACAAATAAGAAGTGAAAAATAGTAAAAGTATTTTAGAATCAGTGGTTTGTGTTTGGCCAGATTGTAAAACAGATTGCCAAACAGCCAAGTGTGTAATCTACTGCTTAAATCTATTTTGCTACCAGTAAAATAGAAGGTAAATGTCATGGAAAATTTTGAAAAGTGCCCCTGGGTGTACAAGTCAGGAAGTCTGTCTTTGATGCAAGAAAAACTGAGTGAAAGTGGAAAGAAAGAAAAAATTAATAGATCTGTGATCAGTGATTAAGTAAACAAAAGTCAACATAGCTTTTCTAGAGAGAAGTTATCCCCCACAAATTGATGAATTGTTCTTTTAGGCAGTGAACAAGGAAATAGATAAGTATGTTTGTATTTTAAAAAAGAAAAGAATCGAGTCAAGATGTCTCCTCAAAAGCAGTCTCATTTAAAAAAGAAAAAATAGAAAGAAAAAAAGAAAAGAAACATTGCTCATTAAAAGAGAGAAAATAAATGATGAGGCTAAATTTCCAGTTCTTACCACAGATTTCTTACATTAACAGGAATATACCCTGGGATGTAGGCTCTATCTATTCACAAATTACCTAGAAATGCCATTGAATAATGAGAAGTCAAAATTATTCAAAGTTCACCAAACTAAAACTGATCTCAAAGATTAGAAAAACATCTTTGAATTTTAAAAGACGATGAGATCAAATGGCAGAGGGAATTCAGTGTTACTGATTACAGAGCTGTGGGAAAGGCAGCAGGAAACAGCCCTGACTGCCCAAGTACAGAAATGAGCCATTGGTGCTCCTGACAGGAATCTTGGAGCTGTTGACAATCAGTCTTGGTGAACACTAGTGCCTAAAGAAGGAAAAGAAAATGTAAATTAGGAATTAGAGAACAAAAATATTATTTTACTGTGCCCATCCACAGTCCGTTCCAGGATACTGTTTGCCGGTTCGGCTGCACAGTCTCTAAAGGATGAGTCACAGCTTAAAGGTACGCAGGAATAAACAACAGTGAGAAGCAAATCAGAAAATTAGAAAATGGAAATTCCCAAGTAGTCTCAAAAATGTGAAATATCATTCTGTGTTTTGTGTCTGTTCTCATTTTGGAGGTCTCTCCTCAGCAACAAAGCACTCACAGCCTGGCTGGTAGCCCTCCACAGCCCAAAAACTCAGTTTGAATAGGAGCAAAGTGGAGGCTGAGGATGTCCCAGAACGACCTCTGCCATAAGCCCGGGACGGCCCAGAGTTTATCAGCAGAGATTGTCAGAGTTTATCAGCAGAGATTGACAGAGTTTATCAGCACACGTGCTGCCGAGGCTTTTGGCAGAGCTCCGGCAGAGCAGGAGCAGGCTCTGGCCGCTCCCGTAACTCCCGCCCCGCTGCCGGAGTGCAGAACAGCAACTCTCTGTGGTGAACCTGCGCTCGCCTGGGCAGGAGATCCGAGCATCCTTCTGTCACATGTGCTTACTGTCTCACGTCCTATCAGCCAGCCGCTTTCTTGACACTTGACACCTTTGGGACTGGAAAAATACCTCTCCTCTTGCCAGATAGCCAAAGCTCCAAAAATGCCCAGAGTATTGCTCTGCCTTCTGTATGCTCCGTGGGGAATTTCCTGAGCTGGATGTGGTTTAATACTTAAAAGCCAAGGCAGCTTACAAGCACAGGCACAGGACACTTCATGCCAGCTGGCCTCAGTGCCTGGGTATGTTTGCTACCAGGCATATTCAATTTACTGGTAGAAACACTTGTTAGGATTCAGTGTATTATTCCTTTCCCATGCTGTCTTTTGATTAATTTCTACAGGGAGCTCTTGGTGCAGTTTCTTCTGTGATCTTTGCTCTCTGTGTGAAGTCCTTTAGACCATGGATGACTCTGCCTTTGAGCAGACTGCCTGGCTCTGCCTGCTTTCTGCCTGTGTACTTTTCTCCCAGGCACCATCTGCCTTGACTAAGTTCTGAGGGTACAAATAAGCCTCAACAGCCCTGATCCAGTGCTACCTCGGACCTCCACCTAACACCCTGTCCCAAGGAGCAGGAGCTCTGTTTAAGCTCAGCTCTGGATGTTCAGTTCCTTCCTGAGCCCAGTCACTGGAGTACTGGTCTCCAGTTCAGTTCTAGTCCCCATTGACTCAATCCCTGTTCTGCAGACTAAATTTCTGGCTTGACCTGGGACCTGTCACAATAATATGAACATGCCTGGGGGTCTGGACCCTTGGCTGAACCCAGTCACTGTCCCCAATTCTGCCTTGCTCACCTTGCATAGGGGCTGTGGGACTGGGCTCTGGCTGAGACCCCTGCCCTGTCATCCAAGTTATTGCTCTTGATTCTTGTCTCTCTGTCCTTTAGGAAGCAGCAACCCATTGCTGCTCTTTGATGTGCCCTATCTGACGCCTTTTCAAAAACATAATTGTTTCTTGCAACTAGGATTACTGAGACCAGGAACAGGATCCTGCTGCTATGTGGCTTCGCTTCAGCAAGACAAGCATTTTTATACCACTTATGAAGTCAGTCAATTGGTGTTATGTAGGATAATTGCACAGCATTTTCCTTCTGTCTCTGCATGAAAATCTGTTAGCTGAGTAGATCCCCTCTACTGTCTCTTCTGTAATCTTCTGGCCAATGTTAACATAGTCCATGGAGTCTGGGGTTATGTGTATTGACATAACAGAAGTCAAACTGTGCCAAGCACATAATCTAATAGTGATACAGGATTCTCCAGGCTGATTAACATTTAATAAGCCCCTGTGGCAAGTGTTTAGCCTCTCCAACTGGCACACTTGTCAGCTATGCCTGGGCATGGTCTGCATGTGGGAACAATCCCAGCAGGCAGTATGGACAATATCATGCCCCTCTGTCATGTTCAGTCTGGCAGTCTTATAGCCCTGTCCCAGCTGACCTTGACCTTGAGTAACCTCTCTTCCATGTTTATGCTTCATAGAACCAGATATGACAGAATGGCTTGGGTAAGAAGGGAAGGGACCTTTAAGTTCCAACCTCTGCTAAAAGGCATACATTTCATTAGACCAGGCTGCTCAGAGCCCCATCCAGCCTAGCCTGAAACACCTTCAGGAATGGAGCATCCACAGCTTCTCTGGGCAACCTCTTCCAGAGCCTCACTACTCTCAAATGAAAGAATTTCTTTCTCATATCTAATCTAAACCTGCTCTCTTTCAGTTTGAATCCATTCCCCTTTGTCCTGTCACTGCATGCCCTTATAAAAATCCCTCTTCAGTCTTCTTGTAGGCTCCCTTCAACTTCTGGTACTGGAAGGTCACAATTAGGTTACCCTTAAGCCTTCTCTTTTCCACACTGAACAATCCAAATTCTCTCAGGCGTTGTTTGTAGGAGAGGTGCTCCATCCCTTTGATCATCTTGATATCCCTCCTCTGGACTCCTCCAACAGGTCCATGTCCTTCCTGTGCTGGGACTCCAGAGCTGATGCAGCACTGCAGGTGGGGTCTCACCAGAGCAGAGCAGAGGGGCAGAATCCCTTCTCTCCCCTGCTGGCCACGCTGCTTTGGATGCAGCCCAGGGCATGTTTGACTTTCTGGGCTGTGAGTGCACATTGCTGGGTCATGTCCAGCCTCTCAACCAGCAGCACCCCCAAGTCCTTATGGGCAGGGCTGCTCTCAATCTGTTCATCCCCAGCTTCTGTTGGGGCTGTCCCTTAGGGCCACATCAAACACGGCCCTAGCCCTTTCTCTACTACAAGGGAAATACCTCTTTTTCTTCCTTCCTAGAATGTCAGCTCAAGGGAGAAGAACTTCTCAGTTCTCATTGTAGTCAAAGGACAACAGACAGCTATGTACACCAAGGAGATGGCAACCATTGCCTCTCTTTGTTAAGGTCCCCCATAGGATTGAGGATTTGAAGATTTGTATACCAGCTGTTGTGTCTCTTGCCACTCAAAGAGAGTTAACACAGCAGCTGGGACAGATAAGCCAAACATAGATGGGCAGCCATGAAAAAAATATAAATGTTTAAGACAGGACATACATAGGATTAAGACTGTGGTCCATGTTCTGGTGTAGCTCAGCATGAATCCCAGTTCTTTGATAATACAGAGCTTTTGTCACTGGCAACCCAGGCTGGAATGCAGTGGCTCCTTTTCAGGGTCTCATTTTTCAGCTAGGCCTCTTGGCTTGGTGTACTGGAAGGGGAAAAAAGAGGCTGAGGATGCCATAAGGGGCTGCTGCCACTCAGTTGACCTCTCCAGAGGGTGTACATGAGAAGGACTTGCACTATTCCCATGAGTGCAAGTGACTGCATGCAGGGCATTATTTTATTCTTGACCAGGCAGGTGTAGGGTCCTCACTTCAGCCAGGAAGACTAATTGAGTGTGCCCATCTGCAACCCTGAAAATGTTTCAGCTCAACAAATCATTCTGTGAGTCAGAAAGTACCAGTGTTGCAACCCCCTGCCAAATGATGGATCAACCAGGAGATGTGTGTGGCTCTGCCTAACACCTGGCTATTTAACAAACAAACAACACCTTGGAAACCTCAAGGAATGCAGTGAATCCGAGTGTTCCTGGTCTACATACTTTTCCCTAATGGCTAGGGATGCCTGATAGGAGGGAAGTGAGCATACAGAAACGAGTAACATGTCAAAGAATATTTGTAAGTAGTATCTTAAATTAAACACCGGTGTAATTGAGTTTCAGCTCTGATTAAATAAAGCCTTAACTCTTTCCTATAGGCAAAGAATCGGGATAGCTCAGTGGCACTGACAAGGGCCACATCTCTGGGCTTTGTCCATTCTTTGTCCATGGCAGAATCAAGTCAGCTTGGTTTCCATGGTTTCCAGCCAGGGGAGAAGGAAGAAAACAGGGATAGATTTTTGCAGGGATTGGATGCTTTGTATGCAGTGTACACAAAGCTGGGCAATGTGCCATTGAGAGTGAGGGGAGAAATCTTTCATCACTTCATTAGATAGTCTCCTATAGCAACTGCAGCAGTAAAAGCAGTAGCTGCAGAGGCAGACAGCTGCATAGCAACCAGCTATGTCATACCAAGGGTCCCACACCCCCTCCTCATGTATGCACGCTACTATTACAGAAAAATTTGATCAGGTACATGCACCTCCCAAACAAGATCAAGCTCTGTAGGCACAGCACCCAAAGGATTCTACTTCCCTGCCCTGGAAGAGGATGTAGTATCACACATGCTGACCTCAGAAAGGTTCTCTGGAAAGCAGCAAATGCTGCTGGATTTGCACAGTACCAGTGGGGTGAAGCAGTGATCATGGCAACAGCTGCCTGCCCACACCTGGTGTTAGCCACGACTCCACTGCAGGTTCCTCTGCCTCCTCCCCTTCCACCCCAAGGAATGGAGCACCTTCCACTTCACCACACGGTGCCCACGTCAGCCCTTGAGCAGCCCTGTCTGCCCGCTGCTGGTCAGCCATGGCTTGTGGTCACTGAGCACACTGTGCAGGCTGCTCTGCCCTCACCATCCCAGAGCACACCTGGTGGATGCTGTCCAGGGCTCCACTGTCAGGAAGACATCTTGGGAGCAGGAACGTTTACAACACAGATGCCATAATAGAGGGTGTCTTGGAAATGGGGGAAGGTTGTACCTATTTGCTTTGGGCATATTTATTCAATGCTGGTGTCTGGGCAGACCCAGGAGTGGGCTAGCAAAGGGGGCAGTGGTGGCCACTGGCTGCCCTCCCTGGGGCACCAACACCAGAGTTTTTCATGCAGAAGTACTTCTCATCCTGGTGGAGAGTCTGGGCATTATGCTGTTCTCCAAGAGAAGCCCAAAATCTTGGCAAGTGATTTTTTTTTTGTCCTATTTACTGTTGAAAGATTTCTCCTCCTGCCATCTAAGGCCATGATTCCTTTTTTTCTTTCCCAGGTAGGTAGATGAGGTACCACCCCTGTTCTTTCACCTCCTTGGCATGTCGGGCACAGTGGGCTCTGCTTGGATTGTTCTGGCCAGCCAGTGTCAGTGCCTGGAGATGGAGAGACATTGGGAGCAGAAGGGGGAGCTGGGCTTTCTGAACACCAGATGAATATTGCTCCAGAGCTGATCCCTGTCAGGAGGCGTGTGCCCTGCTGTGCTAGCTCCATCCGTCTTCCTTGTACTTGAAAGACAGCAGTCCATCTGACAGGGATGCTGGCCATGCAAGCTTGCTCTGCAGTGACTGATCCTTTGGTTTGTTTTCAAGTCAGGCTGTCAGCTGAAGAGATGACAGATGGCCCACAGTGCAGACCTCTGTGTTTGCTGCCCAATATCATGAGGCATCTGATTCCAGCAAAAAGTCCAAGTTTCCTCCTTTTCCTTCCCTTACCGGCCAGAGGGAGAAGGACGCTCCTCATACCTGCCTCTGTTCTCAAGGTAGATGCTGCAGGTGGTGATGATGAAGCAGGAGATCTGTGACCATTCCAGCATGAAAAGTAGACCACCCAGGAATGGCCCCAAAAGAGGCAGCCAGTGATGCTGCAGGCTGGGATTCTGGCTAAAGACCATGGAAACTGAGGAGGATAGGAGGTTTTGTAGAGTCTTAATACCCAGAAGCAGGGTACAATGTCACAGCCAAATATCTGTTGAGGTTAGCAGAGGGATCAGCCATTCAGGTCTCTTGTCTGCCTGGAACCTCTTATGGAGTTCTTAAATTTACCCTGACACTGGCTCACAGTCTGTATTCCTCACACTGTCACTCTGGGTCCCCCCAGACCGGGTGGGAGATGCACAAAGGCAAACTCCTTCCCTCTCCTGGACTTTTTCTTCACAGGGAACTCCCAGAAGTGGAGGGAACATGAATTCCCACCACACCAGAATGCCCCTTTTCCATTTGCCAAAATAGAAGTTCATGCTACTTTGGGGGTCAGATCCCCTTAAGCACATAAATAAAAACTTAATGCTATTTCCCCAGCTAGATTGTTAAATAACCTTCTCTTTTGGCTATTCAGGAACTCCAGTCATCAGCCTTGTTTTCCTGTCTGGAGCAGCAGAATTTGCAAGGCTCCTTGGAGATAAGGCAAGGTACAAGCAAAAAATCAAACATCTGCTGCAGACTTCTGCAACAAGAGAGTACTGGGAATGATGAAAGAACAAACTGAAGAGGGAAATCATACATATAAATGAGGCAGAAAATCTTGGACATCTGGAGGTAGTGACGTCTGAACACAAGGAGGAAAAAGTGAGCTGAAAGGGATCAGCAAAACAACCAAGGACTTAACTGTAGGAGGGCTGAAGTCTGGCTCTAAAGCAGAATAGCAGGTGCAGTGTATATATTATGCCATGACAAGGTTAATTCATCAAAACATCTTTGCTAATTGGATTTGGCACAATGATTTTGTAATAGAACCAGGCATCTTATCTTGTGGGGCAAAACATTCTTAATGCAATAGTTATAAGTGTTAAAGCTGAACTCTGAATTTGGTCAAATAAACACAAATAAAGGAGAATGAAATGTATCTCTTACTAACAATATTAGCACAATTAAAATCAAAATATTAGCACATCTTATAGCAAGTACATAACTGAAAATCATCTATGGTTCTAATTATGCAGCCAGAACACTTGTCTGCAATAAAGACAACTTGTAATCTTCTTGAAGATTGTATCTACTTAGCGTGTCCCAAAAGTGATAGCATCTCAAGACTGATAAAGAAGTAAAAACATGATTTTACGATAATTGCAAAACACGTTAGGCCCTTTCTTGTGTATGGGCCATTTGTACCAGCATTTACATCTTTCTCTTCCATGGGAGGAGCAGTCTGAGCCTTTCAGGCTTTTGAAAGCTTCACAGTCTTGTGGATTTGGAGTTCAGGGACAGCCTTAGCTGCCATGACATGAGACAGTGGAGTTTAGGACTGTGAGAGGTGGGAACAAGAGAAATTGCTGAATAACAACCCTTGGCTTTAAGCTCAAGAATAGTTCATCCTGACGTGCAGAAATTCAAGGAAAAGTAGCCAGCAACTTCCATGGAGCTTCTGACTAAAACAGAGACATAGTACAAGGAGTTCCTGACTGAAGTCACATCTGAAAAATAGTGTGCAAGAAGTGGAAGCAGAGAGATATCAACCAGAAGAGACACAGTCTGAGCCCACAAGGGTGGAGTTGGGAAAGCCAAAGCCCATCTAACGTTGAATCTGGCAAGGGACATGTAGGAAAACAAGGAGGGCTTCTACTGATGTACCATCCCCAAACAGGCAACACAGGAAAACAGGGCCCATTGCTGCAAGGGGCAAGTCAGGAAAGAGCAAAGTGCTCAGTGCGTCTTAGCTCAAATTTTAGCAGCCTTCAGGAGGGCACCAGGTCCCTGGGAGCACTGGAAGAGTCTAGGGCAAGACAGACTTCACCATCATTTGAGTGATTAAATTAGGGAATGTTTAAAGAAACTGGACAGATATGAGTCCATGTGGCCTGATGGGATGCACCCATGGTTGTTAGCTCAAGGGGCATCCTTATGACCTTAGATAACCTTATCCCCTGGTCAGATAAGGATATGCTGCTTCCTTTGCCTTACAGTTAAGGCCATCAGAGACTGCTATAATTTATTTACATGAAAAAGTAAAGTGCTACAGTTCTCAGATCAAAAGCATCTGAAACAGAAGGCAGAAACGCAGCCTTTTGCAGAAAATCAATGCATTGATTTGCTTGGCTTTTTTTGTTAAACAAAGACGAGGAGAGAGCAGAGAGAAAGATAAGGGTAAAATGAAGGCCCAAGCACAAAATCAGATATTTGTTTTGGGGCAAGGTAGCCAGAATCACTAAAAGAAAGGAAAAAAGGAGCAGTCTTTGCAGCAGGCAGATATGGAAATTCAATTTAATTGAAGATACTGTAATTTCTTTTTCAATCTGGTGATGTAGTGATGGCTTGATCAAAATAATGCAATTGACATTGCATAGGGTGATGGCATTTTAATTTCCACATAGCTGATCAGACAGACACATTTGTTGTTTTATTCCTGCTTTTTATAGCCGTCCATGACCATTTGCACATCTGGTCATCAATCTTTAAAAAGATTTAACACACCACAGAAAATTGCACGCATTTCAATTTTCATCAGCTTTGTAAAAAGAAGTATGTTCCATTAATGAAAGGGGAAAAAAAGCAAGCCCCAAAAACACATAAGGCTCAAATTGCTTGCTCATGAGCAGCCATTTGTCAAGACCATTGTCTTATTTAGGAGAATACTACCACTACAGTAACTAAGATGTGCATCTATGATGTCTGAAACACATAATGTTACTATTAATTTATCATTATGTCTAATAGAAGGGCTTGACTTTGTAGTTCTTTTCTAGGAAGGAATGAAAGCAAATCCTTTATAAGAACAAATATTTGAGAATAAAGCATTTTGACTGAAAAGATTTAAAAAATAATTTTTAAAAATAAATTTATTTTTAAAATACCTACAAGTATCCTGTCAGTAAAGAAGGGCAGAGGCAGAAGGATATGATTAAGAAATCACTGGAACCACGGACTCTTGCCATGCAGAATCAGGACAGATGAGATCAAATAAATATGAGAGGAAAAAGTCAAATGTAGAAAAACAATGGAAATTAACAGTAGGACCTGCAGGTAATGACATATATTTAGAGATAGAAAAGGTAGCACAAAATAATAGTAAGGCATTTAAAACTACCAAGAGAGTAAAAGAATTGACATCTCTTTTGAGTGGCACATTGAGAAAATTTGTTCTTTATACCAGGGATTTTGAAGGGATTAAAATGGCAGTATCAATGCTTCTATACCACTAGAATTGTTTGTTCTATAAAAAATTGAACTTTCAGCAATCAATGTATTATAGAACTTGTAAATTATATTAAAATGTTGTCCTTTTCAAGAAATAGGATATAAAGATCTATAAAGATGCACTGAAAATTGTATCTTCATTATTTTTAAAACTTAGCCTGCTTTGTGGGAAGAAGTATATTGGTAACAGGCTTTGTCTTCCACTGTCATAAACTCAATTAGAGTTCCATTTGAGCCAGGTCTCATTTATGTAGAAGCCCCTCTACAGATTTATTTAAGCCATCCCTAATGTGTGCAGCTCAATAGGTTTCAGTCTGTACTGAAGGGCTGGTTTTTAAAGAACACACTTTGAACTTCTGATTTGATTACTGCTATACTTAATTCACACAGTGGTTTTGCAGAATCTGAGATTTAATCTCAGCATTATGAGCCCTATAAGGGCAAGAGGGCAAAAGTCAGTCACCACTTACTTTTTTCAATCAAAAAATTGCTTAGTTTTTCTATTGAGGCTGTTGATTTAGCATAGAAATGCAGTTCTTTACTGGATTTCACTTCACCTTCCTCTTTGATTTGCCTATACTTCATGTTCTAATAGTTCAAAAGACAGAGGCAATGCATCTTTAGATCTCTGCAGCATAACCAAAATGTAGTCAGGATCATACAGACACCACTACAAAGAAAAAAAAAAGAGCCTAGAAAACAACTATTTAATTCTAATGCAAGACAGCCTCTAAGTGACTGAAGCAAGATAAAAATTGACAAAAGTAATTGAACATACAGCTCTGTCCAGAATAGATGAGAGGTAGATGCTTTACTCCTTTGGTTTAAGGTAGGTTTCTTGCAAAAAAAAAAGGAGTTTAGCCATTGGCCAATGGTAACCCATCATACACGACTTTCACAAGCCTTCAAGCAAGAAAAGTGTCCCTTCAGGAAAAAGTAATGTCAAGGAAGCTATTGAAATGATAAGAAATATTTCCAAGCAACACAACAGTAAAAAAAAATCACTAATTTTTAAACTTATAAAACAATAATAAACCTGAAAAAGGATTTCCCATAGCTTTAAATTAATCTGACAGGATCTTCTCTTGTTTCACAGGAATTTATGCTAATGCTGGTTTGTGGTTGGATTAAAAAGGAACCAGCTTTAGGAGAAAAGTCAATTTATTGAAATTCAATCACAGATTTTCTTCACAGCTCTTAGCTAAGAAATCTTGTTTTAATATAATTGAAGAAACCTTTTGTGATATTTTTAAACAAAGAAACAAAACACAGAAAACATTTAGAAAATAATGGAGAGAGTACCTCTTTGTGCAGCTTTTAAAAATATATTTTTCACCAAACTCAAAAATACTTCTTTTGTGTCATCTTCAAAATTTTATGTTTTTCCTTAGAAATAATAGGCCAGATTCTGGGGGGGTTGCCTGCATGTACAACCTAATGGAAATCAAGGATTGTTTTATGCAACTTCAAAAAGTGACCAGTAATTCAAAACGAATGTCCTTGTTTCAGTCTTACAGATAGTTCAGTGCATTGAAGACAATATTATTTCTTTCTTTTATTCTAATAAATCCTGATCTGGGGCTAGGGTCTCTATTAAAATTGTTTCCTGTTCGAAAAATTAGGCTTCTTTCACTCAGAGGGAGGCAAACAAATTCTATGTTTTATTTTTCTGGTGTTTTCTCAAGAACAAGAAAGCATATGAAGTTGTTTGTGGAGAAGTTTTTGCTTTCCCCAGCAACAGTTTCAGCACTGCAAATGCAGTCCAGCACCTCTGTAAACACAGAAATCCATTAGACTTTGCTGGGAGATGAACTCAGTCCTAAGTGCCAAACATTGGTACTTAATGAGATGGTCTCTGCTGTGTGTTGTAAATATAAAGGAGCTTATTGACTGTTGTTGTGAACCAATGTTTTTAGGTGAGGGGCACAGGGAAAGGCTCTATGGTTTTGCTGAAGGTAAGAGAAAATATAAAAGCATTTCTTTGCAGTTTTATTACATAGTTTTATGTTCATGTTAGTCCCAGGGAACTTGTGTTAAGCAAAGGAGAAATTCCTGAGTATCCCTCCTATTGAAAACATTATGTTCCTTTCAGCTGTAACACTGAAAATGTGCCCTCCACATCACAAAGGAAGATGAAAGGATATTTTAATAAAAGGATGACCCTCTCAGTAAAAATGCCTATTTTCCCCATGTGCAGCACGTAACACCTGCTGTCTCCCTATAAAACAAATGATTGATTCTGAATCACTTTGTATGTCAGAGTTACCTTGGGAACAAAATCGTGTACCAGCTGTGTCACAGCCATCACTCAGCAATTAGCTGAACTGGTCCTCAAGCAGAAACAATGTCACTTTATCTCACAGGTCAAAGATTTCAGGTCAAAAGAACACTGCTCTGTATTTAATTTTGTATATCTAAGTCAGTCTGCAAAAAGCTGCAAAGAGACTTATGGGGAAAACTAAGAGGAAATCTTATTCTGTTGCACAGAGATTTAATAAACAGGAACTGGCCAAAATTAAATATTGCACTTGTTCTCCGAAAAGTATATTTCACTTTCAATACTGAGGCAACAGACCTTCCCATAAAATGTTATCCAGCTGCTAGATGAATCGTGTGATAATTATGATAATCATGGACTTCATGATCTTAGAGGTCCTTTCCAATCTAAATGATTCTATGATTCCATAAAATGCAGTCTTATTCTTATAACATAAATAAAGACAAAAGGTTTGCTTAATTCTTGAGTATTCTGTATTTTGAAAGAAAAAAGGAATTAAAATGCTAATTTAATCAATTCAGGATCCTTTATTCGTGAAACTAATACTGCTAAGACAGCTCAGGTGGTGACTTCACAAGATGATATTTGCTGTATTGACCTCAAACTTCTGAAAGCACTGTGGTTTTGCTAATTTGCTCATAAAACCATCCTGAATGGTGGGACCCCAGTTCCCTTGTAAAGAATTCTATTTCACTGAAGGCTTATAGATCTACAGTAATTCTTTGAGATTACACCTTCCCTTATGAACCCCGATACCTTGGCATACAGAATAAGAGAGCAGGGGGTGCAGGGGTGCAGCTGCAATTAATTTCTTTCAGCCCTACCCATTCCTTCTCCCTCTTTCACACACCAGGGAAGCAGCGAGAGGAGCAATCAGTCAAATATTTTGGGAGTTAAAAAAAAAAGGCAGCATCATGCCAGCCCAGAAAGTAATACCACTCCCACTATTATGAGTGACAGCTTGCAGCAAGTTCAGTCTGAAGCCCTGGACCTGAGCTTGCTCTTTGAAATAGTTTTACACGCTTCCCTAAAGTTGTAGGCAGAGTTTTGCTAGAAGGGACCTCTTGAGGTCTAGCACAGTCCCCAGCAGCTAGCTCTCATCCTTTTACTTTTGTAACACATTCTCCCCACCTCTATAGTTTTTTGCAAGTGACAAAAAAGATGAATAAAGGTGATGCAGAGCAAAGTGGAGATGGGTACAAAATGCAATGAATACAAAAACAGGTAACCAGCACATTTTAATTGTTCACCAACCTTGATGACAGAGGAATTGAATGTGTGAAAACCAACTAATCATCTGGATTTCCAGCAACCCTCTAACAGGTGCATGGCAGTTACCCATGGGGAAATATTCACAAGTAAGATGGTATCCACAGTCTGTTGATTGATAGAAAATATTGCCTATTATTTATAGAGGAGGAAGTAAATCATCTATTGCTAGAGACATAAAGCTACAACTAAACTAAGGACTAGTCAAGGCTGTAAGGAATGGGTTAGGAAAGGATTAATACTAAGAGTAGCAAACATTACAGTGAAGTATTCCTGGAAAGGAAAAGCCTCCAATTAAGATACAGGCACAATTTGTGTGTCATTATAACAGGAAATAGTTAATATTGCTTTAAAAATCCTGGACATTTTGAAATATCTGACAGAGATGAAAGAAGTAACATGTAGAGATAAATTTTTATCTTTGATGACCTGTCATGAAATGTATTGAGTACCAGCTGCTGTGAATTTAATTTCAAAGTTGTTTTTGACAGCTTGTTCCAATTATATCCTTATTGAAAGGCTAGATTTTTGGTAGATTGACAAGTTTCCTTTTTATTTTTGCCTTCTAATGAGCAAAACAATCTGTTACAGTATATTGATCCAGCTTATTTATTTCTGGATTTTTAAAATATGGTCTGTTGTCCTTCTCTTCAGATACTGTTGCCACCTGCAGTACAGCAATAAATATACTTGCATTTTCAAAAATAGGTAGGGGAAAAGGTCACTTTTAAGGAACTAGTGCTTTTTCTGTGAAATGAAACTATATTAAGAACTATGGGCTTATATTACTTAGAGAGAGGATTGAAGTATTTGAATATGTTTTGACACACTAAGGGTCATAAGCCCCGTCCAGAAACACAATAGACCATACAGCCTCTTTAAATGGCATGGATTATGACTAATATTTAGATTCTATCAACATCTGTCAGCCTGGTTCTGAGCAGTGCATGAAAACCTGATTGAGGATATCGCAGCTGCAGAGTCATCCTGTGAGAGTGATTGTAACACATGCAGAGTGTGGGAGCAGCAAACACAGTCCCTGCATCCATTCTGTTTCAAGAAACCAACAACACAGGGGAGCTTCTCAAAGGATGGGAGACAACAGCTACAACTAGTAGCAGGGGACATTTTGAACGGGGCAAAGAAACCTTTACTAAAGCAGGTTTAGACACTGCCCAGAAAAGTGACAGAATCACCATCCTTGGAAGTTTTTAAAACTGATCAGAATGAGGCCTTGGCCAACCTGATCCAGCCTTGCAGTTAGCTCTGCTTGGAGCAGGTGACTGCAAGAGGAGCTTCCAGCCTAAACCCTTCTCTGAATCTATGATTTTTTTAAAAGAAGCTATCAATTAAATAAACCACTCTCCCAGGCAGCATTCTGATCATCCATCACATTGGAAATCCAGAATACATTCCACTTGATGCGGAGAACTTCAGAAAGGCCAGAAAGGAACTAGAATGGTTGAATGGTGGTGCAAAAGAAACAAGAGCAAGGACCATTATGATGCTTCAGTAATGAAGAGAGAGGAAGGATGATCAATACTGCTCGATTAAATGTAAAAGTTTCCTAGGACTGCCCAGGCATGTAAACTAGGAATATATCCTTTTAAAATGCTTCAGGATATCGAAGGCAGAGAGAAAATCAGAAGAAATAATACGGAATGAGGATACAGAAGAGACAGAGAAAAAAATAAGAGTAGAAAAATAGTTATCACCAATTTATTATTTCTCTGCCATTTCCATCTTACAGGGTACATGAAGTATCAATATATCATAAGATGAAACCAGTTCAGGGATACAAAATTTGTTCTAAAGTTTAAGATAGGAATGCTGCAAATGAACCAGCAAAAAAATTCCCAGAATAAAAATTCATGACGTTAAAAGAAGGACCTAGACTTGAGATAACAAACCAAAAATGTGCCAGATTGTTACTGGTGGTATAATCAATGGAGTACAGCTGATCTGGATAATTCAACAATGGTGCTTGGGTCTCAACTTTGTTGATATTAATTACATTATATTTTCATTTAACTTGCTTTTCCTGTTAATTTAATAGTGGTGCACGGTATTAATGCTATTACAGGTGAAGTAGTATCCTAAAGAGATGAATCAGATTATGGCCATAATAAGAATTTCCACCTGTGGGAGCATTTGATTTTCTACTCCGTGAAACAAGAATGGAGATTTCAAAAATGCACCTGTGGCTTTTCATACCACACATGAAAATGCACACGTGCACATGGAACATCATTAATACTGCAAGACTGCATTACTAAACATTCTCATCAGGACGTATTTCTACAGCAATAGTGTCCTTGCTTGTTTATCTTGAGTCTGAATGTCAAAAAGGGAAAGGGAATAACTCTTTTTTTTTCCCTTTTTTTTCAGTAAGCTTGTTAAGAGAGTATTTACTTCCCATTTTCAAGGATCAAAAGAAGGACAGAATAATGCAGTCACCTTGGTAAGGTGGCAAAGACTCTTGGGGAGCCAGAAAGACCAAAACAGTTGCAATAAATAAGAAATAAATTCTGTATGCATGGTAAAAGCACATTTTTGTTTATTCTGATGGGATAATGTACATTAATGGTTTAGTAGTATAGATTAGATTTATTGATAATTCTTAAAAGCATGAAGTATTTTCCATCTGTTCATGTAATGGGACGGAGAATCAGAAAAGCATAAGAATTTCACCGTATGCTTTGATGCTGGGAAATGCTGAACACATTAAGCTCCCATTTAACTTTAGGATGGTGGATCAGATTTTAAAAACTTTGTACTATGGACAAGGAGATAACAATGTTAAAGTTGATAGAGTTTGTTTTAAAAAAAAAAATAGTATAGCTTTATCTAATACAGCACTCCCTCCCCAAATATTAAAAACCTATGAACTCTTACCCATATCTTCAAAAATTACTGGGAACAGATAAACCAGATAATATGATTATTTTAAAAATATCATAAATTAAATAAAAATCAGGTGGTTTTTTTTGGTGGTTTTTTGCAATGATATGCCTAAATATTTCTGACAGATGGTTGTTCAGCTTGAAATAGTTTCTAGTAACTTCTCTATACATGGTAGATGATTCTATCATCAGGTACCCATCCTTCATTTACAATTTTCAGCATTCAAAGATGAGCGGAAAAATCTCAGATTATTGTTCAGTTTTGGGTGTTTTTTTCCTATTTATTATTCTAGGTGTCTTTATTTTGCTTTTTGAGGAAAAAAAAAAGTTAATGTAAGCTCAGGCATTCTTTATACCAAAGTAATTCTGTTATTTTTGAAGAAGCAGAAGAGTGCACACAGACCTCTATTAAAGGAGATGGAATATTGAGTATTTTGCAGTTCATTGCTTGAAGAGAGTGCACTAAAAATCAATTTGGCTAATTGAATATAGTGCTAGAATGTAGCTAAATGTCTTTAGACCCTTTCAACAAAAAAGCAGGTCTGGTTATATACTTATACAAATTCTACCAGAGTTAAAATATGTCAGCCAATACTTTATCTCATTGCTAGAAATGTTTCCTGCATTGCAATCTAAATTTCTCTTCTTTCATTGTGATTTCATCATCTTTGTCCTTATTAATGTTTCTCTTTTTTTGGTGTTAATGTGTTTTAACTACTTGCAGAATAAAGTCATGGGTTTTAAACAAGAGATACAGGCTGTTATTGCTTTACTTTGTCATGTATCTTCTCAGAATTGAAATCATTTTGAGTCTCTGCTTTCAAATCTCTCCAGGATGCCAATACTTGGTAATAAGAACAGCCAAACAAGATAGCACATAGAGTCTTTGTTGTTTAACAATCGCTTAGAGTGCCTATTCTTTTCCTGGTGTGAGATGTTGTTCTTCTTCATGTGCCAAACAAAACTTGGCAAAACATGCTGCACTCTTTCTAATTTATTGTCATTGCCTAGTCTCTTTCAGACTTTATATTGCAGCAAGGCAGGGATACTTGGGCAAAGTCAATTTAACCCTCTCTTCTTGTTGTGCAGCTCAGGGGGGAAATAACCATCTGCAGGAGCAACTTGGAAGGACTCCCGGTGTGATAAAATGGGAAGAGCAGTTGTTTGTGAACAGCCACAGTGCCTTGTTATAATTTTTATTCACCACTCAATCAGGTAGCATTCTAAATTCTTTTTTAAATAGACAACTCTCATTTGAAGAGAGATAAGAGTATTCTCTAAGCATGTGCAATTTGCCACTGTCTTTATTGGCTCTTTCACTTATTTATATCAAGAAGTACCATCCTCCCCCTGTCTCCAAAAGGAGAAATATGCAAAGGAAAAAGAGACTGAGGAGAAAAATATATAACAAGTTAACTAATAAAACTAGCATGAGGGATAGAAAAGGAAAGAAAAAGAAGGGAGAGGAGTCAAAAAAGTAAAGCTGAAAAAGAGCAGGAGAGTGTAACACCCTTGTCCTAAAAGTCTTGCATTCTCTTGAATTGGCTTTAATATTATTTATTGAGCTTGCCATCTGTTCATAGATATTGATGAGGGTTTCTGCCAGCTCTAGGGCAACACTACTCAAGATGTTACTTTCCTGTTCCCACTAAATTGTAGTGTTAATGGATCAAAGCAAAATTTTTGACTTCACAGATTCAAAGCACTGAACAAACTCTTGTTAATACCTTTTCAAAATATCCGTATGAATCACATACTTGTGATTTATTTGTGATTAACCTACTTCTGAAATGAGAAGCACTAATATTCTTCTAGATCACAGGTGTAGTGAGAGGAGGCAGAGGGCCTGTCATTCCTGGTAGGCATTTTACCTGTCCAGAGCTCTGCTGGGGGCTCTCCACATGCACGCTCATCATGCACTCTTCAGGATCAGCACTATTCATTGTCATACTTCCAGTAGTTAGGGTACCTTGCCCAAACAGCCTTCCTTCAAACCCTCTCACTCTCCTTCCACACTGCCCCAATCTCTTCAATCTCAATTTGTTGTGGCACCTTTGGGAATGGGTAATAGGTACAGAAATGGAGAGCAGGGAGACTGGCAGTTCCAATTCACTGGAGTGAAGTGAAAAAGTTCTGCTGTGCTACAGGTAGGAACGTGTTTTGGACAAGCAATTTAAGTCATTAAATTGAACTTCTTATCTCCCTGAAAACAACACCTAAAGGGTTTCCCTATGAGAAACCTAATAATGGTTTTATGACTTTCCTTCTGGCAGCAGCTCACTGTGTGCCAGTAAATTCCTCCTCTGGCAAGGCATTGCAAGGCCGAATTTGCCAGCTGTGCTGGAATGATGTACAGTGGTGTCCCATGGACATGAAGAGTGCATTGTTTTTTGGCAGTGCTATGGACAGCTGAGGAGTGCTTTCAGCACTGATGTGGTGTTGTTTTGGAAAGGATCTCCATTTGGACAACACTGTCAGGCACACAGTGTGATTCTTGGGGTGTCCTGTGCAGGGCCAGGAGTTGGATTCAGTGATCCTGATGGGTTCCGACTCAGCATTTTCTATTAAATGATTCTGTGATCAGTCTGCATCCAGGGTTCTCATTCTACCTGATGTAAAATGCCTATGGAATGCCTCCATGAACCTGTCAAGTGAAATACTAATTACACTGATATGGACTGCAATTATGAAGTGGGAATCCTGTCTGGTTCAGGCAGATCCATGCATCACTACAGAAGGCAGAGTCTGGTTACTTCTTTGCCCTTCTCTTTTGCAGACATCTTCTAAAATAGACTAAGATATTCCTAAGGTATTCTTCTATTGATACAAGCAGTATTGAATTTGGTTAGGTGTGTGTTCAAGTCTTATAAAAATTTCTGAATGTTTGGTCCTTTTGTCTAAAGCTTCTACAACAGACAATGGGAGATACCCAGTGTACAATGATAGCCCTTGTTGGTTTGGTTGTTATATCTCATAATGTGCTGTTAATTTTGCAATAGGAATGTCCAAGAAATGTTGTGGCGGTATCTTCACTTTCCAGTGTAAAACACTTCATTCATAAAGTTATGGCTCTTCTCTCTGACAGGTGATAGAAAATTTTTCTGTTTCCCATTTGTATCTGTTTTATCTGTTAGACACTGCTCCTGGACTTCTAAATTGTTTCACAGTTCACAGGAAGGAGATGTGCATTAAAGCCCCATTTCAATGGTCATAAAAATAGAATCTAACAAGGAACAACATATTACAAGTAAAGACATCTGTTCACATTATTATGAGAGTCTCAGTCCAATTACATTCACTATAAATTATGGAAGAACAATTGAAATAAAAATGTGCATATTATTGTTTCAGAGCTTCAGGCTGAGTTGAAGATTAGGGCTCCCTGCATCCTGAATTCTGAAAGCATTCTATGAGATATCACAATCCAGACTTATTGCAATAACATAAGAAATTATATTTAAAAGCAGGTTAAACACAACTTTGCAAATATATTTAAACATTGGTTGTCCAAAAAAAAACCCCAGGATATAAAAAAATCCAGGATTTAAACACTGTCTCTAAACAAGAAACTGTGCCATGTCATATGTCCTGGACAGATACTCTTCCAATATAATATTTACATTCTTTTAAAATTCGTACTTGGTTTACATATAAATCAGGAACATTCAATGTTTTTTAAAAAATTATTTCTAAATAATCTGGCTCTGTTGAGATGAGAAAGGATTTTATTTTCTCTGCAGGCATCAGCAGGATCATAGGATTATAGAATTTTATAGGTTGGAAGGGACCCATAAAAATCATCTGGCCCAAGTTCTACCTCTAAACAGAACCAATTTAGATCATGTTATTCAGGGCATTGACCAGTTTAGTTTTAAACAATTCTGAAGCTTGACATTTAATGAAGTCTCTCAGCAATCTCATTAATTTTATTTTTTTCCCCTAACAATTAATTAGAATTTCACACTTTGCAATGTCTGTCCAGTTTCTCTCACCCTATCATTTTTATCCCTAAAAAGCATCTGTCTCTATTTTTCCTAAACCTTCTCTTTTAGTAGTCACTGAAAGAAACAAGATCCTTCTCTTACCCTTCCCCTAAACAGTAATGGGGTGGCAAAACAAGACACAGTTCTCTTGATACAATTTCAGCACTGTTGAATAGAGAGGGGAAAACACTTCTCTACCTGCTGGCTTCTCTCTTGCTTATGCAGTTTCAGTATTCTTTGTGCTTTACCACAGGGCTGCACGGTCGACTCATCATGTTGTGTTCCTGAAAATCCCCAGGTCCTTTCTGACAGCAAATGACATCGATAAAAGGAAACTGTTTAAGGCTGGCATTATCTCTTTAAAAAAAAAAGGATTGCATAAACAGGAAGAGCATGGGATGGGTTCTAGCAATTCAGTTTGAGTTTATCAAAACAGATTGCTGTTGATTTACTTCAGTTGTTATTGCCACAAGTTCAGTGTGTCACAATCTATTAGTACCTCAGAGCTTACTCTTACCTCCATAATAGGGCTTTTTATGAAATTAACCAGTATTTTCTTTTCACTTTTGATACTAATAACCTATAATTGTTCAAGCACTAGAACCTGAAATGTAGTCTGCATCTACTCTGTGAATGAAAACTACATTTGCTGGCTGCCTTCAGTGACTCTGTGGTCAACCACTGGAAGCTGACAGGCTGCTCTAGTGCTCTGGTGTGTGAGCACCTTCCCTTCACCTTTCCTGATGTGCTGCAATTAGACACAGGAAGTTCATGGACAAAAATCCCTGCTGGTTCTCCTAACTTCTGGTAGGAATCCATGTCTCACATGCTCTCTCTTGGTTGTGATAGGAAGCCACAAGCTGGAAAGAAAATACACGTGTTTTTCATCTTGATTCACAAATGACTGACACAAACCTGAAAAACATTTGAAATCTCTAACAACTGGCAACAAAATGGGAATGGCAGTGGTTGGACTGCAAGGCAGGACATCAGTGAGAAACAGTGGTTCATGCTTCAGAGGTCATATACATATACATATACATATACATATACATATATTTGGTATATAACCTTCATAAAGACAGTATCTAGGTTTCAGTAACTTGTAAGAATGTTCATTCTCATTTCAGCACGCTGAGTCTGAACCTTTTAGTTTTCAGGAACACTACAAGGATCTCAGACTCCTGCAAAGTGTGAAAGTTACTCAGGACTATGAACTTGTGTGTGTCAGGGTAGGTTAACAGCTTGGAATGACTATGTCCTTAGTTTAGTGTTGCAGGTACAGCAGATGCCTTGGTTTTTATTCAGCAAATGAAAACTAAACTGGGTAAAGCATATCCACCACAGAATCATCTGCTTGGGTATCACCTTCCAAACTTATTTTCTTCTCCCTTACATAAATTTGCTGATGGAGAGCTAATGCTTAGACAACAAAATAGGAAGCTCAGACCACTGAAGGTATCCAGAAATATTTTTAAACATATCCATGGAATACAGTTGTTTACCATAATTGTTATTGTCAAGGATGGCATCTACCAGTCTTACATTTTTATCTGCTAAGCTTTTCTACTTCTTCCTTTTTAACACAGAAAACTAAGCAATTTTAGTACACCTTTCTATTGCTTTGAATTATTGCAGTAATCACTGCTTTTCTTTCACAATGGATAAATAAGGGCATTTTTCCTTTCTTTTCTGGCCTAACCTAATTTCCCTGTTCCTCTCTGCATGTCGTTCTTTCTAAAGTGCTCATATAATTCCTCTTAGAACTCATTCACCAGCCCTTGGATGCAGATCTAGTCTGGGTTTTTTGCATGCCCTGGTCTCTGAGCTCCTATTATGAGAAATTTCATTTAGTGATGGGGTATCACATTGGTCAGAACCTTGGGGTAGATCTGTTGCACCTTTTCTAAAACAAACCCTACCAAAAATATCCAAAGATCTTTCTAACTATACGATTAAGTCTTGTGAGAACACAAATGGGCAATGAAAATTCATGTACTTGGGGAGAGATAATTAGAACAACTATGTACAACTTCTGTAAACAACTTTTGTAAACAAATTTACCTGTGCTGATTGTCCAGGCAAAGTTATGTCAGATATTACAGCTATAGCAAATTCCTCACTGGAAACATGTGCAAAGGGATCTCCTGGTAGGAAGTGGAGATTGTTCCTTCCCTAGGGAAGAACTGGGTCTTATCGTGTGGCATGCAGACATGGAAGCAGCATGGAGGCAGAAGCCTACAGCCAAAGAGAAATCTGAACAACTTTAGAGTCAGTTTGTGCTTTTCTTAATAAATCTGAGGAAGCGTATGCTTGACTGGCATGCAGGGCATAGTCTGAGGTTTTCTTTCATATTTGGTATGAAAAGGGGCTGACTTCTCCTGTGCATTTAAGCATTTACTGTGCTGCTTCTCTCTCTACATCAGCTATTGAAGGACCGTTTGTCAGAAATTACAACTTCACTGAGGTAAACCCATTGTTCAAATACACGGTGTTAAAGATTTGCTCTATCAGCAAAATTATCAACCACTTTCATGAGGTTTCAGGAATTCCTTTTGTCCCTGAATCCAAATCTCTGATCCAGTATATGTCAAAACTTGATATTCTCTGGGAAGATTTGTCCTGTCAAGTAACTTAAGGGTTTGCCTCATGCCAGTTCCCTGGTTGTTCAAAATACATACACACATGTAGGTTTATTTGTTTCCAAGCACCATCTCAGAGTAACTCCAACTAGTTTCCTCTGAGAAAAATGCAAATGTAGTTTCCATCACCACTTGAAACAGGAAATATGGGTAAGTGCACTGCAGAACTGGCTCTTTCTGCCAAACTCAACCATCTTGGCACAAGGACAGAGCACATGGGCACACATTATACCAACGTTACAGAAACACCCATCCTGGTGGGCTGTGACAGAGTCCTTCATGGTGTCCCAAAGACTCTGAATGAAAAGTCCACAATACCCAATAGCTCTATCCTGGGGCCATGGGTTTGGCCTGAGGTCTACAAAGTCTACAAAGACTGTGTGAAGTTCAAGCAACCAGTCCTCTTGCTCTCAGCCTCCCTGGTGCCAGCCTTGCGCAGTTCCACTTACCCAGGCCAGGTTAGGCAGGGAGGTGAAATGGATGGACGTTTGAAGGACACATGAAGGATAATGTCATGGATGAATTCCAAGCCATTTAAGCAGTTCCAACTACTGGGAGGCTGCTATAAGGACTCCCCAGAGCCTTCTCTTCTCCAGGATGAACAGCCCCAGCTCTCTCAGCCTTTCCTCTTGCTGAAGATGCTTCATCATCTCTGTGACCTCGTGCTGAACTTGCTCCAATACGTCCACATCTTTTTTTGTCCTTGGGAGCCTAGAGCTGAACACAGCAGTCCAGATAAATCTTACCAGTGCCAAGCAGAGGCAAAGGGTCATCTCTCTTGACTGCTACTCCTAAAGCAGTCCAAGATGCTTTTGGAATTGGAAGGCCCCAGCTCCTCACTTATTTCCCAGCTCCCCCAGATTTGAGCTCTCCTAAAGTGCATGTGTTTATCAAGCTTTCACATCGTTTAATGCTTTGAAAGCAGAGATTTGTCCATTCACAGCAATGTTCCTTCTGCAGCTTGCCTTAGTCATTGAAAATTCATTACAAGTTTCAGTTACCACAAGGAAGAGTATTTTTCATAAAAGGGATGTAACATATAATGTGAACATTTTCACAGCAACACATCCCACCTCCCAAGACAGCATTTTAGCTGGCAGCTAAGTTTACTTTACATTTTTAGGTCATAAAGATGACAGTTGTAAATCTGTATATTATTAATTGTTGTGGCATACAAAGCAGTCAACATATCAGTTTGGCAAAAGCAGTCTCATAAAGTATGCAGAATATGCATATAGTATGTGGACTGTTAATAACCAAATCCCCTACTGGTGAACAGGATTTTTACTAGTATCATTATTATTGTCATATTAAAATTACCTTGATCAATGCTCGATTTTACTGGTGCATTTCTCTTGAGTGCTCCTAATGGTACAATCAGATGTGTGCAGGTCAACCACTGGATTTTTTTATATAACATTTCTTACAATGAGGAGAAGAATAATGGAAAAATTTTGGAGATAAATTGCTATCCTCATTGCAAAAAAAATTAAAGTGGATTGAATGCAATAATAGGCTGGTTTACACAGAGGCATATTGACCTGTAAAAGTTTCTGTGCACATTCTGTTCTTGAGTTACAGAAAAAAATTGAAGGGTACAAGAGGCAAAAACAAAGTAAAGTGAAAATCGGGGAGAATCAAAAGGTGCCAGAAGAAACACCACTTACTGATTATTTCCCTCTTTTCTTGCTCTGCTTAAGTGCTGCAGTCCATTTAAGCTGGTTAGAGCTTCACCTGAACAATGAGTACTTAAAAGTAGACTCAAATGGCTTTGTCCTTTCAGGTACATCTGCCTTATTGCCAAGAAATACTGACATATGCCTGTTGGCTGTAAACAAGACAAACTTGTCAGCTACAAACCAGAGTCTGGATAAATTGATACCAGAGAACTCCTGAAGCTTCTGCAGGGACCTGATTCAGGGACCTGCTGCAGGGACCAGATTCAGCATGTTTATATTTGTGTTTGTTCTGAATGCAGAGAAGAACTGGGAGAAGGAGGAGCAGGTTTATATTAGGTTATGCTATAAGATCATTTGGACATATTAAGCACAGTTCTGACTCAATGCATCCTGATATGGAAAAAAGGATCATGTTTTTTAGTCTTTTTCTGGGATCAAAAACCTGCATTGCACTATGTTCAGAGACAAGTATTTTCACAATAGACAAACCTCTGTGTTTTGCTTCCTCATGGGGCTCAGCTCTGTTTGTGAGGCTTTTTTTCTGTACTCTATTGACTGTTTCTTTAAAGCCTTCAGGGTCATTATTTTATTTCTTCAGGTTGTCATAAGTGGTCTCTTAAGTTCTTTTTTTCAGGCTGAGGGAAACTGTGGATTCATTTTGATATTCGCTAGTGTTGGTAAAGCCTTCATGTTTCATTTTTACTTGATCACTAAATGGGAGCTTGATCTGACTGACAGATGAGTTTATGAGAATGGCTGTAGTAGATTGCAGTCCTTTCTGCTGTCAAGTTTAGTGAGACCCTTTCACAAAGAAAACACCTTTGCAGCTAAGATAAAAAAAAATACTTTTTTTAAAAAATATGTTGTGCTTCTGTGTAAATATACTAGAATCCTTCTGTGAAAATAAAATAAGAAAAAGTATCCTGGAAAGCTATTTGAAGGTCTTACACAGTTTCAGCCTTAGGTGAAGTATTATAGGTATGCTATAAATCCCTGAAATCACACAGGTTATAATAAAGATGCTGGCTTGTCCCCAAAAATAGAGACAGTCTTATACTGTGTCCTTTTCTGATTTTGATCTTGTACACTGATGCACTTCATTTCATGCAGAGTGATCAAAGTCAATGCCTAGCTCACAGATTCTTCATTTCATTCTGTTGTTTCAGAATACCTGTCCTCAACTGAATCACTGTGCAAGAAAATGTATGAAAAAGAAATAAATCCGCTGTGATCTAGATATTGCTTCAAGTAGCCAAATCTATGTTATTCCCTTTGTCTGAAGAAACTCACTGTGTATTGGGTGATTACCTTTTTCCTTCTGCTTTAGTCGGCAGCTTAATTGAGGCTCTGTTTTACAATCCTGAATAATGCATATCGATTCATAGCTTTCACAAAAACTGCAAGAGCAAGATTGGCATCTGGTGGACTTGACAGATGCACGAGGCGCTCACAATGCTTTTCTGTCAGGCAATTCAGTCCCCAGAAAAGGAGACTGCATGACTAATGAGTTTTGCACCTCCTCTTCATGTGCTCATCTGCTTTCCCATTGATGTAATTTATGAGGCACTTCTGTGAGTCACGGTTAGCACACTGAAGTGGCAGCGCTTGGTGGCAGCCATTATAATAACTATAAAGCAAATAGAACAGGATTCAGGAAAGTGGGAAATGAAGTCTTGGCAGCAGAGAACACCTGTTTTCTGTTTATGCCTTCACTAAATATTTGCAATTCATTAAATAGTCACAATCAGAGTTTGATAATATATTTACATTCACAACTGCTTTTACAAACCAGAATTCTTGCATAATTGCTGGACTTCTGAAGAGCAGGTTTTGTTCATCTCTACTAAATGAAAACTTTCATACCAGTTTGCTGTGATGAAGTGAATAGTTTATGTGACATCACTTTAATAAAACTTTTGACACTCACATGGCCATCTGCTAAACAGAACAGAGCAGATACTCCTAAATTGTCACAGGGAGACACTTCTGCAGCCCCTACAGACACATCTAGCCAAGCAGCAGATGGGGCTCAAAATAAACTTAATGTGTTTGAAATGCAGTTGTGTCACGAAGACACACTTGGAGCCGAGGACAGAAAGTCTTTAGTAACTATCAGAAAACTGCTGCTGTCTACAAGGGTCACTTGGGAGCTGTTTAGTTGGCTCTTTGAGAAGTGCATCAGTACAGGTACAGTACATCAGTTCTTTCTGTCCATAGTCCACTGGTATTTGAGATGAACAGAAACATTGTGTTTCGTGAGAATAAAATCAAGAAGGGAACAATGCGTTCAGTCAACAACACAGATTTGAGGTACATCAAGATAAATAGTGATGTTGTTGTACATAGGATTTATTCTGACAGAATATAGAGCTGTCCAGGGTCTTTTAGGTACAAGCCAATAGGACAAGTAATGAATTTCTATTAGCATCACAAAAGCTGTATTGCTAGAAGTCCAGAAAGCTGAGTAATGCTTGTATGCATGTCATAAAAGAAGGCATAATAAAGTGAATGTGTTCAGCAAGTCATTAGATATTTTTATAAAAGCAGACTTCTGCTGACTGTGACAAACATCTAGCAATCCAAAGCCGAACTAATCTTTAGGGAGAACAGAGACAAGAAGTTCAATAAGCAGTGCAAAATACTGAATCAGCATTGAAACTGACTGCATGAACAGCAGTCCTGCTGAGAAGAACTCAGAGACAACAGGGAATGGCAGGCTGAGTCCAAGCTGGCAGTGTGGTACTACTGTAAATAGGGCAGGTTATGCACTGTCCCATGTTAGGATCGTGGTGAGCAAACTTAGGGGAGTTGTCAGCTTCCTTCTCCCAGTACTATTGATGAATCCCCATGTACGTGCAGACAGAGATCCCTAAGTTAAATACAGCCATAGAGAAACTGGAGAGGGTCCAGCAGACAAAAGCTGATTGTTTGGGACACAGAATGTATGTGAGGACCTGGACTCTGTTCTTGTGAAGAGCTGATCAGAGGAGCTGGGCTTGCAGAGGGGTGATCAGCCTACATCTGTGCAAATGGCAGCAAAAAGCTGATGGTGTCATTCATCTTTGCAGAAGCTCGAGATGGACTTGAGTTGCAGCTTGGGAGGCTTAAGGTGGACATTAGGAAAAGATACATTCACCAGGAAGGCAGTGCAGCACTGAAATAGGTTATTCATGTGGCAGCCAGATTCTATGATTCTGAAGGTTTTCAAGACTTCTTAAACATAAACATGATTTACATAACCTGCTGCAGTAACAGCCCTGTTTCAACCAGAAGGTTGAAGTAGAGACCCCAAGAATTCCCTTCCAAACAACATTTTTTACAGTTTTAGGATGGTCTGAGGGTTTAAAACCAGCCAGCAACAAAGTACCGCACATCCATTTGCTCACTTCCCCACCAGCAAGATCAAAGAGAGAACTGGAAGGGCAAAAGTGAGAAAACTCATGGGGTAAACACTGTTTAAAAGGTAAAGCAAAATACACACACACACAAGTAAAGCAAAACAAATAATTCATTCAACCCTCCCATGGTCAGACAGGTGTTCAGCCACCTCCAGGAAAGCAGGGGACGCTTATACAGTGATTGGGGAAGACAAATGCCATCACCTCAAATATCTTTCTAATCATTCTTCCCCCAGCTCTACCTATTTAGCATGATGTCATATGGTCTGCAATATCCCTTTCATCAGCTGAGGTCAGCTGTCCTGGCTGTGTCTCCTTCCACCTTCCCATGCACCCCCACCCTTCTCACCACTGTGGCAGTACAAGAAGCAGCAAAGGCCTTGGATCTGTGTGAGCCCTGCTCAGCAATAACAGAAACATCTCTATATTATCAACCCTGTGTTCAGCACAAATCCAAAACACAGTCCCATACCAGCCACTGTGAAAAAAATTAACTCAACCCAAACCAGCACAGATGGTTTTCTTATCCAAGCTGCCCCACACAATCTAGTTGTAAGCAGTCTGAAAGCAGGTGGGAAGACTGAAGCCACATCGGCAACACAGAAGTTAAAAGGCTGCCTTAAAACTGAAGCCAAGGATTCATAGAGATTGCTTGCAAAGGCATCCAGAGAGAAAGAGCGGAAAACAAATTAAAACTCTGAGACAAGGCAATCTGAGATGAACAGAACTCAAGCTGAAAAGAAGTGCTGAGACATATGAGTACTCTAAGCCGATTTTTTAAGGTTAAGAAGGTGAGCTGGTATACTGCAGTACCAAAATAAAAAGTCACATTTCTAATACCATTTGCAGAAAGGTGTCACTCCTTTATGAAAATAAACATTGACACTCAAAGAAGAAACAAAGATCCTGCAGAACAGAAGTAACTTTCTTCCTCTTCTGCACAGACCTATGAAGCCCCAAATCTTTCCCTGCCTGTGAAAGTCTGGAGAAGAAAGATGAGATGAAAGACTCAATTTATTAGAGAGACTAACAGACAGAGGCTCAACAGGGCAAAGCACCCTGATAACTCTTACAGGCTGTGGTGAAGCACTTTGCAGTTGCTGAAGGTAATGAATTAAAAGTAGAGGAATTTAGCAGTTTTCTAAAGGGAAGTCTAAAGGTGTTTAAAAAGTCAATGTAGCCATTGATTCAAAAGCAGTTCTATTTGAAAGCTGTTTCAGTAGATTATGCCTAGGTTATATGTGCAGAGACTAATCATTTCTTGAAGATTAGTGCTAAAAGTGCAGGGCCATGATGATAAGGACATGAAGAAGATCAAAGGGCTGGAGCACTCTCCTATGAGAACAGGCTGAGAAAGCTGGGGCTGTTCAGTCTGGAAAGGAGAAGGCTCCAGGGAGACCTCAGAGCAGCTTTTCAGTACTTAAAGGGGGCCTATAAGAAAGATGGGGACAGACTTTTTACAAGCACATGTAGCAATAGGACAAGGGTCAAAGGCTTTAAACTAGAAGAGGGTAGATTTAGATCAGCAGTAAGGGTGACATTTTTTGACAATGAGGATAGTGAGGCAACAGAACAGATTGCCCAGAGAGGTGGTAGATGCCCCATCCCCAGAAACAGCCAAGGCCAGGTTGGATGGAGCTTTGAGAAACCTGGTCTAAGTGGAAGGTATCCCTGCTCATTGCAGGAGTGTTGAACTAGATGAGCTCAAAAGGTCCCTTCCAACCTAAACCATTCTGTGATGCTGCTACATGATTAAACTCTGTACATAGCTACTTTTGACAGCAGCACAGCTGTTTACTGACATAAATCAACCAAGACCCTGTGTCTAGGTACTGAAAGAAATCTATCTACAATTATCCAAGACAAGTCTGCACACTGCAATCTCTGTGGTTCAGAGGTTGTTTTTTGCATTTGCATGGTGTTCTCTTAACTGAAACTTCTGTTTTATGGATTAAATTTAAATTTTAACCTGAATTTGGTTATTGTGCTTATTAATGCATTGCCAGTTTAGTAAAATCATAGTAATTTAGCTTAGTATATTCTCAGTTAAGTAAATATTGATCTGTCCAATACAAGAGAGTTGCATGGAATTAACATTGAGACCTTAAGTAACCTTAGACAAGAAATTTACGACTCAGCTGTCTCTCGGCAGGTTCATTTCCTCTCAGCAGCAATTCAAAAAAGAATTAATCCACTGCAGAATTAGCTTTCTCCAGAAATGCAAATCTGCTTCAGCAGAGCAGCATTATTTAAGCACTTTTATTGCTCAAGCAATTGGGGGTGACATCTTCTTGGAAGAGCTTATAGAATTTGTAGAGTGTGAAAGTTACAGAGATGTGCAACCACAGTACAGAGATGGAGATAGATGCAAGAAGACAGGAACCTGAACTGTATGGAAAGAAGACAATTTTATACTTCATTATGATTTTAGATATAACCTTCTCAGCCACTGCCTCTGTTTCACATCTATTATTAAAAAATTTGAAGTAGTTAATAATCTTTGTATTTACATTTTCTTCCTACTTCTGAATCATTACATTCTCTTGAAACACAAGGTTAAACATACAGGGTCTCATAGTCCAATTACACACCCTGTTGAAAACAATCATATGGCATAATATTTTGAAACCTTCATTTTAAAAAAAAATTTTTCTAGCTTTCCAATGTAGAAGCAGATAAATCGTGAAGACAATGACATTTCTGAAGAAGCAGCAGAACAACTTCTTCCACAGCTACATATATTCCAGAAAATAACACAGACGTATATAAATATAGATTTGACCTATTCACCTCCTTCAACACTGAAAAGCATTTGTGGTTAGAAACTCAATTATTTTGGGGGTGGGCAGGGGGAGGAGGCAATAGGGAAAGAGGAGATGGAAATTACTACAGCAGCATGATGTTACATTTTTCTGGTTGTTAGACAAGAATTACTTAAATTTTACAGGCCAAAAAGTGATTCTCCAGTCTGCTATTTAAAATACAACTGTAACATTTGAGTTCCTCACAGCCTTGAATATTTTCACACATTCCATCTTCCCAAAGAGAGCACAAGTGACACCAGCCTGATTTCAGGACACAAAAGCATGGGTAAATTCCCCAAAGTAGTTGAGCAAGTCAAGTAAAACTATCTAATTTCCAGGTTAGACCTGAGGAGCATGTTTTGAGCTGTATGAGTTCCCTATGGAGAACACGAGGAGACTTCAGATGCATCCAAATGTGACTCTGAAGAGCCAGCTCAGACAGACAACCTGTGGTGAATATTTTTTTCAAGCTAACATGAACCCATCTCTCTGCTGGTTAGACATGGAGCCTAACGTGATTGGCTTGGATGTAAATATGGAAATTGTAAACCTTTTCTTTTATTCAAATGAATGTTACCTGGAACAGCTACAGTCTGCCTCAAGTAAGCTGATGGAAAATATTCAGTACACATAAGACTCTTAAGTCTAAGTCTTCTCTGAAGGCTTCCAGGGCAGATCTTCAGCCACTGAAACGTGCTCCATCATTCTTCTGTAACAGTGGATAGAAAATTTCCCTCATAATCCAGCACTCAGGCTCATTCTTTCTTCTGCCTTAGAGTGCAAGAATGGGGACTGTATCTTCTTGTCTCCTCAAAAAGTTTCCTAGTCATTAGGCCATGGGCTGTTTGGGACACAGCAGCTGGGAGACAGGGATAAAGAGAAAAGGTTTGGATTAGAAGTGCCACATCCCCTCTTTACCTTTTGGCACCATGAGCTGTTTGACATGGAATTGCAGACTGCCTGGAAGGCAGCCGGGAGGGAGAACACCGACACATGCTCTCACTTGCTCCCCTGCGACGCACCGCTGTTCCCCAGCTGCTGCACACAGAACCCCACACACACACAACAAACAGGGAGCCCCACAACCAGGAAAAGAGAAACACAATTTCAGGGGAAGACAGGGTGGACTGCACTGGTGAGGCACTGGGCCTGGCTTTTTCACAAAACCTTTGTTTGCTACCTCAGGTCTCTTGAAAAAAGAATGTAATTGTAATGCTAGCTGCTGCATCTGTAGGTTGCCAGGAACAGAACTGGATGTGGCTGCACAGGGCATGATTGCACCAGCCCCACTCCCTTCACAAAAAAGCCTGTCTGCTCCAGTGGGGAGAGAGGGTTTGGAGTTTTGTATGCTTTGTTTTCACAATCAGGCATTAGTTATGCTTGAGGTCCATGAATCTGGTCTTGTGGTTTTAAAAATAGTAAAACACTCTGTGTAAGCTATGCAGCATGGGATTGGGTTTTTTTGTTCAAATGGTATTACAAAATGGGAAGATAGGACTTGTGTAACAAGCCAGGAAATTTCAAGAACAAATCTGTTTGCTCTAAGTTTCTCTCTTGTTTTTACAGTTTCAAAAGATTTTCTTCAAGACTTATTCATGGCCAGTCCCACATCCCGGGATCCAAATTAAAATCTTCACATCTCATTCATTTAGTGAAGAACATAAATGTGTGAAAAGCCCCCAAAAGCAGGTGTAACATAGAAAATGAATGCAATAATCCACAAATATTTCAATGTGGAGAATATTATGCAGTTAGCATATAGCAACTAAATTAGAAGCAGGTAAGCAACAAAAATAATCCCCAAACTTCACAAAATCATTTTAATGGAAAAGTACAGTTGCAAGAGTATCCAAATTTGAAACACGCTCTGCAGTATCCTTAGCATTTTCTGTTTGCTAACCCTGCATTCTGACAAGTATTCAGAGCATTCTTACTGAAGGAAAGAACAAACCATCAGGTTTAGACCTTGTATTATCTGGAATAACATTCCTCCTCCACCATTCTAATGTTGGAGACAGTAAAATATTCAGGTATTCAAGGATTTGCATGCATTTTTGGAAAGTGTAGACTGACTTCCCTGTTATTTGACCAAAGAGTCAAGATTGGCCACAAGTAGCAGAGAGGCATTAATGCATGAGCTTAGTCTTTGTAATATGGAACATCAAAGGGAAAGATAATTAAGAAATAATTTTTACTGAATTAAATACAATTGATTTGCCTAATCTGACTTCTGGCACATGGAAGGCAGCTCCTTCTCCACTAGCAGGACAGTTGCAGAACAGGTTTGGTGACCTGGTAGCAGGAGAGAAGCAGAATGTTTCACCTGTGGAAGCATCCGGGCTGCCCATGCATACACCACATACTATTGACAGGAGACAGTGGCAGGGGACAGTAGTGGTAGGTTTCCATTTTTGGTGGACAGAAGCCCCCATCTGGCTCCTTGGCTTGCAATCTAGATCGATTCATGGCCTGCCAGGGGCTCGGATCCAAGAGGTAGCAAAGAAACCACCAAGGATTTTGGGCTATCATTCCCTGCTGCTTATCCACATGGGCATCAATAACACTGCCAGAGGAGATCAGTGGGGTCAAGAATGCCCACAAGGATCTGAGAGAGAGGATCAGGAATTACAGGCTGGCCAGCCTGCAAAAATCCTGGACCAAGGCTCCTTGGAGCACATTTCTGGGCTCACACAGAAGAAAGTAATTAGGAAGAATCATCATGGGTTTACCAAGTGTCAGTCACACTTGAACAATCTGATTGCTGTCTGTGATAAAATTATTTGACTTGTGGACAAAGGGAGAGCAGTGGATGACTTTGACCTTGCCTTTAGCACTTGTCAGCCCTTTTTAAAACACTCTTCCTTCTCTTGACTTAAAAAATAAAAATTACAACCAATAAAGTTCTGTAGTATTTCTACCAATTAACACATGGGTCCTTAGCAGCTTCTGAATCACAGTGACTTGAAGTGGAAGAAGACCCCACACAAATAGTTATGTGAGTCAACTTATGGCTTTGCCATGCTGCAGATATAGGGAAGATATTCTCATATTTATTTCCATTAAAAAAATACAGATTTCCATAATATTGACAGATTTTTCTCCCACATATAAGCAATGGTGCACACCCAGATCTCTTGGTGCAAGACCTCTAAGATCATGTATAGATATGGGCTGGCAGAGCACCTGGGGTAATGCCACAAATGAGGAGAGGAAAAACAACTAAAGTGACAACTAAAGGACATGAAACAGAAGATATCAGAACAGTAGTTACAAAAGAAACTTTCTGAGCCTCTGTTCACCCTGACAATAACCAGTCACATTTCTGGAATCACCAACAACATTGCACCTGCAGGTTTAAAGCATTTGTCTGCAGACTGCAGGCTCTCCTTGCTCTTTGGCTGAGAGCAGTTTCCCCTCCCCTTTGTCTTTGCTGTACTTTTCCTATCTGGGTAACTAAAGGCATTGCATGGAGATGTGCTGACATCTTGAGAACCTTCTCTGTCACAAGGCATCAACACTGATCGTTCTTTTTGACTTTCACTGCTGCTTTTAAGGTCTTCCCTTTCTAGGCAAACTCATCCAAAGCCTTCTGCTGCAGATCTCTATAGGTGATGCAATATGCTCATCCAAGGGCACCAAAGCCACTCCCCTCTGCCCACAGGCACCCTCACATGGGCCTGAACAGACCATTCCTTGCTCCTGTGAAGTAGTTTCTTCCAGAAACAGCCCCCAACTTCAGGGTGCTTTTTGACAGCAGAGAGATGCTGGATGTGGGAATAGAACACAGGCACTTGCTTTCTGCATGGCAAGACCTACACTCTCATCAGCACATGGAAATAATTCCCTCATCTGGGCAAAAGCTCCCCAGCTGTCCAACTCCTGAAGACAACAGCAAGAAACACAAGCACAGAACAGCCCTCTCCCCATGCTGTCAGCCCATCCACACCTCTGCCTTTTAACTCTACCACCTCTGCATGCTGATGCTGACCTATTTCTCTACCAGCTTTCTGCCATGATGTTCTCCATCACTACTTTCACCCATTTTTGGAGAAGAGCAAAGTGTTCTTTGCAGCTCATCAAAAGTCAGTTTTCTGCCCTTAGAAACACCCTCCACAAACCTAAGAAAATGGATAAATTCTTCTCAGAATCTAAGCACACCAGACAGTCATTTCCCACAAACAAGAGTGGGAACATTAAGCCAGGATCAAGAATGGCTTCATAGGAGTAGAAGCAAAAGACCTGAGAAGGAGATGGCACTGGTAAGAAGGAAAACTGCCACCCACTGGGCCTGGGTGCTGCAAATCTGTTCTGGTTGAAGAGGGCACTATTCCTGCCTGTGATGAGGTCATCCTCAGCTCCTGAGTCATCTCGCGTGGAGAAGCCTTGTTCTTGCTGCTCCCTCACACCTCTTGACCCCTGTGGCACAAGGCCATCCTCCTGCCACAGGCATGAAGCTTCATAACTGTGATAGGAGTTCAGGTTTGTGTTGCTTTTGCCTAATTGATTTTTCCCTTGGGCAACATGCCAGTGTAATTGTAGCCCTGTAATGTGATATTGTCACTGCTAGTGACATGCTATAAGCCTGGGATTGACTCTGCAAGGGTTCAGGACCAAGGCTTGTCTGCTCTGCTTGTCTGTTCTTGTGACCTGCCTGCAGCTTTATTTAATGTGGTTTGGATGTGGCAGCAATTTTTTTAACTGCCATATCTATATCACATCTGTTTGGTTCATCTTTGTGTAATAGAAGCATTGTTTGCTATAGATGACAGTAACAAGCAGTTGTTCCAGGCAGATCGAGAATTTTACAACTCTAATAAAGTGCTACTGATACAATACAGGTCTGCAATGACAACCACAAGGTGTGGCAGACGGGATTACAGCTACAGAATGAGAAGAGATGGGGCACAGGATTGGCACTGGGAGTCCATGCTATATAAAGATCAGTCATGATCAATTAATCTGCAGACCTGGAGCAGGACAAAACTGGGGTTAGGGCCAGGAAGAAGAGCAAAGAAATAGTATACAACATACATAAATCTAAATTTAATATAAATGGTGCTATGTAACCTGGAGCTGCAGACCAAGGATGAATGAGAAAGGTGTACAGGCAGGTTAGCAAACATACAATTTGTGTGTACACAGTATCATGTATATCATGCTGTCAAAATGAACATCATATTTCTCCTGGTAAAGGATTCCACATGTTGCCCACTTGCTGTAATACTCCCCTGCTGACACCAGCATGAAACCACTGACCTTTGGACACAGAAGAGCAATGGAAGGGTGAAAGATGGCAGAAACTAAAAGGTGTGTGCTTTGCAATTGCAGTTGTATTACTGCTATTACTATGGCTTTTTATCTGTACATAAATATTCTACCTACATTATTTTTCTTTTTTTTTTTCTGCAAAAATTACATCTAGACCAATAATGATTCCCAAATTAGACTTAAGATCTTACCTTTGTTAACAATAACTTCTTGGCCTTTACACACAAGGTGTGCTTCCTCTTTTCACATAGACTTGAATGCAACATCATATGAGTGGGTTTGAATCTGTCTGTATTGAGAGCCTCCACTGACAGCTTTTGATCTGGGATCTCTATCCAGTTTCCAGTCAAATCATTTGTATTTGTCCATGTGTTGCTTGTTACATATTTACATTTTTACTTGTGTATTTGCTTGTCTGTACATAATATTCCTTGCTTGGATTGTTTTACTGTTTCTATACACATTTAATTAAAATGCTTATGATTATAATCCACATTTGGCTTCTATCACAAAGCAGAGACATGCTCCCAGCAAATTATTATTTACAGCAAAATTGGTGACTGTCACAAAGGTGAGCTAGGGATTCATAAAGTTATACATATTTAGTAGTAGAATAAGTTCTGTGTACCATTCAGTGATTTCTACAGCTATAGCCTCTCTGCATGCTTACTTACATAGTGAAGGTGTAATTAAATAGGTCACCATTGGAGCTACAGCTGCTGTTTAAGCCTCTTTGTGTTCAAGTAAAAGTGAGTTATTTCATTAGAAGGAGGGAATCAAATAATTTCCACCTGTATTCTGATTTACAGGGTTAGCAGCACTGCATTCGTGTTAAGCATAAACATATATATCACCTTGGCTTCTCTTTGTTTCAAAAGTGGAACTGGTCTGGGAATAACCAGATGACCTTCTGAGGTCAAAGTGACAGAAGGAAGAAGTGGTATTAATAATTCTAGCAAGGCAAGATTTACAGGAGTTATGCACTAAAGTTATCCCTCCTGATGCCTAGATTCAAATTTTAGATTCTCAGAAGTTCCATTTTGCTTGATGCCTAAGCCCTAAAAAATTTGGCTAGAAGTGTCAGTCTTATATGCTAACAATTCACATTCTGTAAAGTCCTGTAGAGGATGGCCTCACCTAGTACACACACAGGAGCTAAGGAGGAAAGAGAACACGGTGAGAGGAGAAAGCAGTGCTGTCATCTCTTTTATAAAGAACCCTGAGGTTTACATCAGAGACAATGTTGCAGAGACAGTGTTTCTCTGCCTGTGGAAATCAGGATCTGAAGCTCTTTTTGAACACTCTCCCCATGAAACTACATTTCAGTTTCTCAAGTGGCACCTCACAGGCTAATTTGAACTGCAAGCAACCAACAAGTATCCTGCTGACAGCAGGAGTCTTTCTCTGCACCAAACTTCACAGGATGTGATAAATGTGTGTGAATGAGGGAAGGGCCAGAGATCAGTTCTAGGCTTTTGCAGTAAGAGTAGAGTGAGAAGAACTGGAGTACCACTGCTCAATCCTTGCTCCCTCAATGCAACCCTTTGCATGTGCATATTCACCTTCCTTTAATTTGTCAGACCTTACCTGCACAAATAAAAGGGTGGAACATTCTTGATACCAGGAAGTCTGAGATGAAAAGCCCTCAGTATCCCACCCTGTCCTACTTTGTATGGAATAATTATTGATTATTGAATCAGAGATTTATGGCAACTATAGCTCAAGTTTTAGAACAGTTGCCTAGAAGCTGCTGAATACCCAATATGACAGTGACATATTCAAAAAACAAGGACTGTAACCCTTTCAAATTAAAGGAATGAAAATCAATACAAAACCCTATGAGAAGGGAAGGTGATATTAATTTTAAACACAAGTTATTCTCCCCCATCCTATCATTCTTTCCTCGGTTTTACTCATATAAACATGTACACTGGTAATATGGGATGGGTCATTTCTGCTTAACATGAAGAATAAGAGGTGCCAGCTGCTGAATCCTTGCTATGTATTCTGAAATCTCTTTGCTGGTAGCTGCTTTGGGCCAATTATTTTGTACCCCTCAGTAGTCCCCAGTTATTGAAGCATAATCTTTTGCCTCAGGAAATCACTTATAGTAGCCTCCAAAAACATTAAGCAAGGCAGCTGCCCATTTTCTGTTATTTCCTCATTTTGGGTGTCTTGTGGCTGAAGTCTGTCGTCCTGTTGGAGCTCCCTATGGAAAGAGGAATCAAATATCAAATAAAATGTCAATAGCTTGCCATCATCTCCTCTTTTTTTGCTCAGCTGCCTAAGCCTTACTGAAATAGAAGAAAAAAATCACAGAACAAAGCTCATAGAGTTAAATAAATTATTATAGCAACTCACAGACAAAATTCTCGTTCTTCAAAACTCATTTCGAAACCTCAGATATGGAGAGATAGCCCTTAGTCTCAAGTCTTTGAGAGACCATTGAAAGATAATACAGTTTGTAGATGTGAGGTTCGGAATTCCTAAAGCCAACCTCTCCTGAAATATTTTCTTTTTAAGGCTTGGTAGACTATACACAGAGCTATAGAATTGCATGTGCAAGAATAACAGTAGTTCCTGCTGGAACTGTGCACTGTGCTTATCTCCACGGCAGCCAAGCAGTTAAGAAAAGAATAAGCAAACATCTACTGCTGCATACTTCTTTCCCTCAGCCCTCTTCCTGGTTTTTTGTTGTTTGTCAGCAATATGTACTATGATGTTTGGATCAGAAATGTCATGGTTAAAAGAGTCATGTTACTAAACGGGGCAAAACATTTTATATCCAGCTCTTCAAAGTTCTGTTCCTTCTAAAGGTATTCAGCCTGATCCTGTCCCACCTGGAATGAGGAGGGACTAAGGAATGAGTGCTGTAATGACTGGGTATCAGCTCCTCCCAGAAGCAGCTCCGCCAAGTCTTCCACTTCACATTGGCAACTCCTAGGCCTCATCCCTAATCTCCTTTCCCTCATCACAGAGGGATGGCTACATCCTGTGCTGTCCTGTTGTTAGCACTGTGAACCCTTGTGACCCACAGCCCCTTCTCTGGCTGCTGACAGAGTTCTCCACAAAAGCACAGGCTTTAGAGTGAGACTGCACAGGAAAAATATAGTAAAGAATAGGATATAGGAAGAAGGTGAGAGAGATTGCAGTTGATGCAGGACTTGATCAGACAGCTGTATCAACCAGCAGCTTGCTTATACATGGCTATCCTCAGCTATCCACACTTTTCTCCATTTTCCCATGCTTATAATTTCTGCCCCCCACCTTGATCCATCTCTTTTCCCACCCTTGTCTCCTCCCAAATAAACAACTTTAGTTACTTTTTCCCCATTGGTTCCAGTTTTGCTACATCCATAACCACACTTGGCATTTCTGATACCTTCAGCTATTACATCGCAGCCTTACATGATACAGAATTATTAAGGTTGGAAAAGACCTCTAAGATCATCCAGTCCAACTGCCAAGTCCATCCCTAAACCATGTCCCTAAGTGACACATTTACACATTTTTTAAATACCTTCATGGATAGTGATTCTACCACTTCCCTGGGCAGCCTATTCCAATGCTTGACAACCCTTTCTGTGAAGAAGTTTTTCCAAACCTCTACAAGGTTTATTGATATGGTAACCTGGACACTGTGGGTTTTTTCCCAAGATTGCACTCCCCAAAAATACCCCAAATATTGTCCTCCAGTTCTCTTACAGTTACCTGGGGAGCTTGTCCTTCTCTCCCACAGTTCCCCATAACCAGTTGTGAAATCCAGCCATTTCTAATGGTGTTACACTGTAATGTTTGCCAGCTGCTCGCTCTGCTGTTTGTTATGTTTGGCAGTTCCTCTTGCTGTGTTCCCTATTTTCTCATGCTCTGTTCCATTATCTAAGCCTTACCATGGGGACTAGTCATCTTCATAATGTATTTCAGTGGGGAAAGTAATCCATAATGTGTCCCGGTGCAGAAAACACAGAAAAATACAAATAACTTGTCCCCTAGATGGGATCACAGAAAACATGAATGGAAAGGATTTCTGGAACTCATCCAGGTGAGTCTTGAGAATTGCCAAGGAAGGAAATTCACTACCTCTTTGGTCAACCTGTTTCAGTGCTTAACTACTCTCACCATGGAAGAATTCCTTCCTTACATGTCACTGGCATTTCTCTTGCTGTGCCTTGTTGCTGGAAAATTTTCCTCTTGTCATTTCACTCAGTACATCCAATCCAAGTCTGGTGCAAAATTCTCTTTCACAGCATGAAAGGAAAGTTTGTTCCCGTATCCTACGAAGTCCACTTTTCCACTTATCCCAGTCACATCAGTAATACATGTGGTTCAGGACGAAAAAGAGGTTAAAAAAATCAATTAAAATTAATCAAATTATAATGAAAACAAAAGTCACCTGCCTTTCCTCATAAATGGTTCAAAGACCATAAAGATGTGTCAAATACATAACAGTTTTCAATTCTGTGGAATCAATGCCCCTAAATCAAGGCTACCTCTTGTACAGAGAGAAAAGGAAGGGGAGAGCCTTGGGTTTAGAGCAGAAGAGGCAGGGAAGCTTTTCCAAAGCTTTAAATGAAAGGAAAGATAATGTCAGAAATTCAGAAAAGGAGCTCAATACCTGGCTAAGGATGTTAGTATTGTCTGAGTTGCTAAGCAACTACATAAGTTATTAATTTCAACATTAAGTAAATTCTGTTATTTCAAGAATGAATTACAGTCTACTTTGTATTATTTAGAAGAAACCAAAATGCACTTTGTAGTGATAGAGTACTTTTCAGTCTTTCACTTTACAGCACCCTGCCACTAACAGATAGATGTAACATTCATACACTGGTTAAAAAGTATAAAATCCTTAATCCAAATGTGGGTACCCAGATAAAAGCAGCCTTCTTTCCTCAGTTTTTCCTCTTTCCTTGAGCTTTAACGTCACCAAACCTGAAGTTGATGTCTACCACTCAAGTCCTTCTATTTTTTTTATCTGCATCTCTGTCAGTTTATGACAGAAAGATGTATTATAGTAATCAGTGTTCTGCTGAAGGTACAGCATCTTTTTTTGATGCTTATAAGATTTATGAGCTAAAATAAGCCCTGGTCAGCATAGATGTTAACTATTTTAAAAAAAATGCTGTTGAAATCATCCCAGAGTATTT
>VZTZ01014534.1:78153-109266 GCA_013400955.1 Drymodes brunneopygia
TTTTTTTTTTTTTTTTTTGTGCTGAAATGTGAGCCTAAGCATATTGAGACATTTTGGTTGCTGTACCATCTCAAGGCAAAGAAAAAAATTCAGTGACATGACACAGGATAAGATGGGAAATCATTTAGAAGAAGATCAGCAGCTTAATACATTTGCAGATGTAAGTATTTACTTACAACCTTTTGTGATTTGTACCGTGGAAGAAATTCATATACTTAGAAGTAATGCATAGACCATTGCGTAACTTCTCATCAATTAGAATGATTCTGCTTTTGATTGTACCATAAATATGATGGGCCAAATGATAATTGTCACCTAGTGAAAGCTGAGGAGGTTTTACTGATCTCAACAGACCAATTTACACTGGTCAAGCACCTGATTCATCCTTCTTCCTTCTCTCTTGGCACTTCCCTATTGCTGTTTGGGGAAGGAAGGTAATTTCACATTTGCAGTCTGTCTAAGAATTTGTTTATTTTTAAATAAGGAAAAGTTTCTTCTGGGTGTTATTTGAGGGTGAACAATAGCCTTAGAACTTAATTCAAAAAGCAGCTCTTAAGCACACAGTTGCATCATGAATATTTATCTGGGCGCATGCAAAAGCACTGAATATCTTGGCTCCGATGCTCTCCTTCTGCATGAGACCCCCCTTTGTTGGGAAAACGCTGCCATCGCAACCAAGCGCAGCAGAAGGCGAGGGGGCTGGCAGGCAGGGAGAGAAAGCAGGTTGGGTTTTCAGGCTAATTACAAGGTTTTGTGTTCTGGGTCACCTTGTAAATGAGATACGATGCTCAGAAAGCTGCAGCCAAAGCTGCTCGGCAGAAAGTGGAGCAAACGCACAAAGGTTCTGCTGGTGTTTAGCCTTTCTTGAACACAACCTGCAATTTTCATGGTGAGCAATTACAATGGCTCTAGAAAATTGGTTCCTAGGGCATCTTGCTAAATAGACAAAAGTTGTTTTTATATGCCAGGCTGTAGAACTGTTCACTCTGGGTCTGGTGAGTGATCTGTATCAATAGACTTCTCCCCTCAGAATTCTTTTGACACACTTGCTAAAATGCATTAATTTTAACACAGCCTGAACGGAACAGATTTGAGCAGCTTTGCAAGCTAATGCTGCTTCAAAACATTTTGTCATATTGATCAGTTTAGCACTCCTTCAGTTTAAGGCTGGCATGCTTTCTGATTATCTGTACTGCACATGTAAAACATTTCTAGGCTATCTGAGGAACAGATCTGAAGGCAGCTGGAGTCTGGTTCCTACATCTCCTCTGCCTGTGGCCTGTGCTTATGTTGCACATTCACGTTATAATTCTGTAACTTGAATTCTGCACACTTGCCACAGGAATATTGTGAAAATTAGTATTTGCACTGCTCTTTGGGGATGCCTCACCCTCACTCCTGCTATTTCCTGGATGATAGTGATCAGGTTGTTTATTTGTGCAGTAGGATTCTGTTTTGAAATGCTGCTTCACATAAATGAGCACCAAGGACACTTTTACTCTTAAAAAACTCTACAGGGTGTATACGTGTTAGACCATACCAGGGCTGATTCCTGATACAGGGTATGGATGTTGTGGGGACATGAAATTGCGGACAAGGACTGTAAGAGCACTTTGGGGGCCCCTCAGGTAATTGCAGCATAATGCACCTGCACACTGCACCTCAGCTTTATCTGTGCAGCTCTGCAAGGAGAGGACTTTGCTGCTGAGTATTTGCAGCCCTGGGGCTATTTAAAAGCCGTGTAGATGAAGCACTTAGGACATGGTTTAGTGTTGGACTTGGCAGTGCTGGGTTAATGGTTGGACTCAATGGTCTTGAAGGTCTTTTCCAATCGAAACCATTCTATGATAGTGTTTACCTGAGGTGTTGACAAGGACATCAGGATGGACCCCTGTCCTTCACTATTCCCAGTCTGTCCCTCTCAGACCATTCCCAGCACATCATTAACAAGACTTACTCTCTTATGGTTTTGGCTTTATTCCTGTCTGCCTTGAGTAACACCGGTAAGTCACTTGCAGAGAGAAAAACAAGGGATACGATGACTCATCACTTTGATAGCTCAGATCAGGCACGTAACTGCTAGAGCTTGCTCATAAATTTGCGGGTCACAAGGTTTAGTTTACATCAGAGCCAACATTTCTAAGATGTACTTTTGGACTCTGCCTGTTTTTTAGCGAAATATTTTAGCCTAGCTCAATTTTTATAACTAAGTCAAAGAATGTCTGAGTGAAACCTTATGTTCTCCAATATTAAGAATTTCTTAGGAATGTAGTAGGGCTGGTAAGATGATCTTGTCGCTTCTAGCCTTATACATAAGCATTTTATTAAGTTCTTTATCTTCTTTTGAATTCCCTAGGTTTAATATTTACAGTCGCTCTGGTTTTGCAAATTTTTTTATCTCAGTTGAAATAATACTAAAGGTTGCTGGTGTTTAAGAGCTTCAGCTGTATGAAAAAATTCAGTGAATTTTGCATATTCTCTCTGCAACAGTAGGGCAGCAACTTCCTTTAAAATACGTCAGTCCTTTGAAATTAGCAAGCAATTTGTTGGTCAGTGCACCTAAACACTAAAGAGGCAGTAAATCAATCCCTGCCCTCAGGTCCCTCGGTTCCACAGTTATTGCAAAAGATGCAAAATTAAACAAGATTTTTCTTCTATGAACAGAGTCAATTCAGACCAATGGAAGAATGGGAAAATATTGTCAATTCCTCAGGCAAATCTAAATCTTTCATCCTGCCCTTACTGGGGCTGCCTCAGGGCTGTTGCAAAGACAACTACTATAAAAATGGATCAGAATAGCCTTTTGCCTCATCATCACATCTCCCCAAATACTGCTGCTTCTGCAATACTTTTTTCTGTTGCTATGCCCAGGAGATAAACCAGTTTCAATAATTTGCAGCAATTTATAATCATTGATGAGTCTTCAGGTTGCCTTCTTTGAAAGGAATACATATCCCATTAACCATGTGTTTGATTATTAGGACCCACTTCAACCCCCTCTTAGTCGACTGACAACTGGAACAACTGGACAAAATTGTGTGGAAATTGTTCTGCAGTTTTCTAGCTCTGCAGTTTACCAGATCATTTAGAGAAAACAGACCAGCAAAATTGCTATAATTCCTTTCAATTTTTAATAGCTCTCCTGTGCTGTGGCTTTAATCTGTATGAAATTGCTAAAGCACTGAGTAAATAAAGCAGCTGTTACAGCTCATGGAGCTACAATATGGCCACGGCTTCCTGGAGAATGTTCAATACTACTACACAAAGTACATATAATCACTTACAAAAATATAAGTTAGTAAAGAATATAGAATTATAGTTAAAAAAAAGAATCCCGGATTTTTATATGAGAAAATGTCAGTACTGTATGATATACACAGAATGGTATGGAACCATTAGAACCTGAAAGATGCACAATTCCTGGTTGTGTAGGCTGGATGACTACATACCTGTACATTTAAATACCATTTTTATATCTGTTTACACATAATCGCTAACATGCGTCTATGGCTATTTAAGTGATTGTGCAACCACAGGCTATGATAGTTTGAACTTCTACACATTCATTTAAATGTGTCTGTGTTTACTTGACCAGCCCCAGAGTGCAGATAAGAAGATAAGAAAAGGAAATGCCAAATCTGTGAGACAGAAACTCTTTTTTTCTGTACTTTTCAAAATGCATTTGATCTGGTTCCCAGATGGCTTACAGGGGTGAGTTAAGATGCTACCATATTAAAAATCAGCCTATTAAGCTGTTTTGAAAATAAACTTAATGTTATATCAGTGGCAAGAGGTCTTAGGCACAGCAATGTGGTTTCATGCTGGAGGATCTTTGTGCAAAGGAGGATGCCTCTACAACTCCCAGTTTAATATTTAGTCTCAAGAAGCACATGTACCAGATCTAGTAAATGCAGATGTGGCTAAGGTCCTCGTCCTTTGCCATCATTTAGAAAAGAGGATTTCTAAACATTCTATCAGTGTTGACAAATCCTCTGAAAAAATACTAGAGGGTTTTATATGTGAACCTAAATTGTCATAAACTTTATGCAAATATTTGCTTAAAAGCTGTGTACATTGTCTTTGCCTTAAAAGGCCTGGTTCAGGATAAATACAGTGTGTGCAGATATCTTCGTAGGTCAGGAATCTGACTTGCTAACTACATTTGTAATCCTGAGATGATAAGGAAGAATACTTCAATCTTCATGGAACAGCAAAAGCAAGATTATATATTGAGGAAAGTATTTATTAGAGAAAAGCGAACACAGCTTGTGGTGCAGGGAAGGCTTTACATAGATAAAGGGAGGGCTGTTGGAGCTCCCTACAGTGTGCGTGAGTGTTGGACATCAAAGATGCATAGACAGACTCTGTTTGGATTCCCGATGGCCTTCAACGAGATAGCTTATAAAGAATCTTAGAGCATCTCAGGTTTTAAAAAGTCTGAAGTGATTACTGGAAACAGTTCAGAGGACAGTGGCAAATATGATCTGAAGCAGACACAGGTTCCCGTATGAGGAACAGCTAAACAGAGTAGCCTGAAGCCTGGAAAAAGTGTGATTGGGAAGGGAATACTGCAGTATTGTATACAAGTGAAGAGGAGACAAGGAGATGTGTTCTCTATACATCTTCCAATGCAAGCACTAAGAAGTAAATTAGTGGATGGCTGATTCAAAACAAATGGAAGCAGAGAGTTCTTCACATAATGCAAATATGAACTGTCAAACTCCTTGTTCTGAGATTTTGTAGATGTTGCAGTTTAAAAGGGTTTGGAGGCCTGCCCAAAAAATTCATGGAGGAAAAAAGTTGAGATTGATAAAGCTCAAAAGTAATATACATCAAGATGATGATGTCGCAGAATCATAGAATTTTTAAGGTTGGAAAAGACCCTCAAGATCATCAATCCCAAACATTAACCCAGCACTGCCAAGTTCACCACTAAACCATGTCCCCAAGTGCCACATCTACACGTCCCAAATCACTGGAGTTTGGGGGAGCATAGCCAGCCAGTCAGCTGTGCACTGCTACATTGTTCCGAGGCACAATTTTCTCTGGCTGCAATTCCTCTCTTCACATGCCTATGATGTTTCCTTAGGGTGTTTGTGTTCCTCAAATAATGACAAAATGTAACAGCAGCAGCAATATTTCCATGGCAAGCTTTGTAACTGATTCTATGATAAATTTTGGAACCACAAACATGAGAGGAAAAAAGAGGTTTACTAATGACTTTCTTTCTTTTGCTTTCATCATGATCTCAGTAAGTTCCAACATGTACGTCTAAGGGTTCTTTCCCCTCCAGTCAATCTAAGTAGAGCATCATTGCCGGGCAGCAAGTTAGATTTTTCTTGGCACCTTAATGCTTGCAACCATGAGTATCAGCCTCTACAGATGACTGAGGTTATGTGTACCCAGAGCAACTTTAGGAAGTCCATCTATATAAAAGCAGAAAGTCTGTCCAAGGTAACAGTGCATCTGTGAGGCTATGTGTCTTCTGCAGTGTGCTGCCTAAGAGCAGCTTTACAAAAAGCAATGTCACGTATATTATGCCTAAGGTCTCAGAAAGAAGAAATGTTGTTGGGTTTTTTAAACATACTTCTCTTAAATTGGATTTGCTGTATCACTGAATCCATCTTTTGTTTTATTGAGTAGCAGATGCCTATTCAATTATTCATTTAAGTACTGTAACCTAATATGTGATGACCAGAAATTGTATTAAATAGTCTTAGACCGAGTGACATCTGGTGTTTGATTAGAGATCTATTCAAAGCCATTTTTATCTTCTGGAACTTCTTGGGTCTTATGCTTTTACCAAATCAGAGAATGTCTCAAAAAAGTATAGGTCAAATGTATAAAATAGTAGGTAATAGTCTATTATTGGAAAGGTAGCAATACTTTGAAACAAATAATAAGCATGAAGATGGAACTTCTCATGTATTTAAATCAAAATCTCTTACTTTAGCAGTGTGTTTCTAAGGTGACTAAGTGTAAACTATTTTCTCTACAAAAATGGTGCCTACCAGTGATTTGAGAGACAATTACAAGCTTCTGTTTGTTTACTGACAAGAACTGAAAATCTCCATGATGGTACAGAAGTGATATACCATCACATTTATATAGACACAGGAATTTTGAATCCTTAGTAACATCCCAAATAAAAGTTTATGTATGTCAACAATTAACATGAAGACTAAATGCTATTTTTTTGCTGCATAAATGATCTAAATATGACCCAAGTAACTTATTAAATAATGCAGCATGACACTAATTTGAGTTACCTTTTCCCAGATTATATATAAAAGTAGGTTTGTCTTCCTTTGAGGAATATTTGGATAAATTTGTTTAATGTAATTAAATTGCAAACAGCGAGTGAGGTAGATTCAGGTCAGGTCTGTAGGAAAGGAAATTTTAAGTCCCATTCCTTACCACATGAAGGAATGTCCTCTTCTTCCAGGAGAGGAGGAAGAATAGTTTTGGAAATTTTCATATTGTGCAGAAAGATGTTTCTTTTTTACTGTCTGCATTACATCTAGTTGAGACTAAATACAATCCAGTTCTTAGTTAGAAATATGTCACAATACAGAAAATACAGATTCCTGATTTAAGAGCATTACAAGAGCTGTTACAGAAGTATCCCGTGATGTGTGCTCGCTTCTCCATTACTTTAATTAAGAAAATATACAGAAGGATCTTAAGCATATGGAAGTAATTGAAATACATGCAGCAAGCAGAGTTTTCTCAGAGCAGGGCAGATATTCGTGTCACCTTGGCTCTCTGCTCTGCAGAGCTGGAAGGACATCTGGCACCTGCCCAGAAACGCTGCAGCTATTAATCATAGTAGAGTAAGAAATGACTTTGTGTTGAAACACAAGTATCCAGAAATATTCTTGGCAGGGATATTTCTCTATTACGAACTTGCTGTTAAGCTGAGTGTTTGGAACTCTTCTTACACATTTTTTAAGTCTTTGTTTATAGAAATCATCTTTTAAATATATTTTTAGCAAGGTTTCAGTAAAACTACAAGTTCAGTGACTAGTTTCTAACTGATCTAGTTAAAATCTCAAAGATTACTTAGGGCAAGAAGAAGTAGATTGCAGGGTTTATCTGCTCTATTTCTGTGATCAGAGGAGAGTCAGAGATGACATTATAGAGTAATGTCATCTGGGGTAACTGCTAGAATCATACAATAAGCACTTTCAATCACTTGGGAACTGCACTCATCGAAAAAAGCAATTTATAAAAACATCACAATATGAAATATTTGGGAAATTGTCAAACCATTCCCACCACTTAACAGTTCATCCAACTGAATTAGAAAGGTCAGTCACTGAAACCCAAACTGCTCTGCCTAGGATGACTTTTTTGCCATCAAGAGACTCTCTTCTGAGCAGTATGAGAGAAACAGATTGTCTCAGGCACACTGGTGATCCATCTTACACTGAGAACTGGCTAACAATGACAGTGCCTTGATCTGCATGAAAAAAACCCCAAATTAACAAGAGCTGTAGGTTGGATGAACCAACAGCTGAGCAGCTGCAGCATCCTACTTCTGTAGCAGCTATGTCTGTGCCTGTCAGACTGCACGGCTCTGTATTACTTGTTCTTCTCAAGGAGATTTAAGCAAAAAAGGTTTCAAGGACGGGGGAAGGCTGGGCACCCAACTGCTTCTCTTTCCAGTAAAAAAAGGGATAGAGAGGATGCCAAGCCTTAACAGGTTGCAGCAAAATCCTTAGCATCTTCTTGGTGTGTTTCTGTCGCCTGAGCAAAAGAATTTTACACTGACTTTGTTTGTCCTAAATGGAACATAGGAGCTCTATTTTAAAGAACTGTGTGCTGAGCAGCATTATCTAGCATCTTCTCATTTCACAATGTATGTTATAAAGATAATAGTTAAGAAAATAATTACCTGTAATTACATATTCCCTATTATTTCCAAAATCTTACTAAATCTTATTAATCTTATTAAAAATTCAAGGATGCACTTGAAACCTGAACAGCTTCAAACTTTCCTTTGAGATAATTAAAGGGCAACAAAAATCTATTTTAGAACCTTTGCTGCCTGGCTGATGCTGTCTTAATGTTACTTTTAAATAAAATTCCATCTCACCTTCAACCATGCAATCCAGATAAAAGAAGGGGAAAGAGGAAAGATCTAACAGTCTCCTTTACTAAATGCTTTCAAGGTTATCATCAAACAAAGTAGACATCAGGATAATTGAGATGTGCTCCTTTGCAGAGCTAACTAACAAATGAGAAAAATTAGGTTGGATTTTTCTGTTCCATATAAAACTGGAAATGGAAAACACCATTGTTTCTAGCAATTCTCATTCTACATTATGAACTCATATGCACTCATTCTGGCCACCTTTTCTCCCAGAGTAAAACATAATTTACAAGTTACCTCTCTTCAATATTATGCTAAATATGGACAGTTGCAATAGCAACATTTTGCATGACAAGCCCAGAAACAGTAAGTGAAGCAAGCATAAAATAATTGAATAAAAAAAGTGTCGAAAAGTTGGAACAAAAGCTGAGCAGAACATGAAACCTACTGATTTAACTACGAGTTTTTCCTGGTTTTTTTTATTTATTTATTTTTATTCCTGATGTATATATCCACCACCCAAAAAGTTGTTTTCTTACACGGACAGATTCCTCACAAAACACAGACTGCTGAGATCTTGTGATGATGTAACCTAATGTTATGCCCTAATCCTCCATCTCCACTACCTATCCCAGTTGCCACATTTACCATGACCACCTAGATATCCAGGGAAAGCATGAGCTCCATGCTTTGGCTGTAAATCAGAGCTGGGGAAGCCTGGAACCTTCTTCCCATCAGCAGGCACGGGTGTCAGTGTCATGGGGGTAGCCATCTTCACTGTGGCCAGCTTTGGGTACCTAATTTATTCACTAATGACAACAATAAATCAATACATTTACAGAGCAGACATTTCACACGTTTTCAGGGCCGCTGGGCTGTGGAGCTGCTTACCGCCCATGGCTCTCTAACTCCAGACTAATCCCAGGACAAAGGGCGATAGCTTCAAACTGAAAGTGGGCAGGGTTAGATGAGGTATTAGAAAGAAATTCTTTACTATGAGGGTGGTGAAACACTTGAATGGGTTGTCCTGAGAAGCTGTGGATGCCCATGTCTGGAAGTGTTCAAGGCCAGGTTGGAGAGGGCTTTGAGCAACTCCCACATGGCAGGGGAGTTGAAACTAGATAATCTTAAAGGTCCCTTCCAAAGCAGTCCATTCTGTGATTCTATGAACTGTAAGATAAAAATAAGACTTCTTGGAAGCACCGGTTTTAAAGAGTCCTACTACATTAAATCTGACACATAAGCTGGTGTCAGTGCTAGGTGACAGAATACTCCAGTATCCAGACCAGTATCTACAGGCTTCTTGCCTTCTAAATGTTCTCTAAACTACCCTTTAAATATAGTTTCACCTGCCTGTTGTCAACAATTTTGCTCTTAAGCTCCTTTTCTGGCTACATTGTACACACACACAAAAAATACCCTCTTTACTTGTGTCCCATAGACATCCCACTTGGCAGTCACAGGCCTTGCTCCAAGAGCTCCTAGGGACCCAGCACAATCCCAGCTGAGCCAAACACAAACATAGAGCACTTTTGCCTTGTCACTCTACACTTGCAAGTTCATACAGTGAAAGTGATTAGAGGTGGAACAAATACAAGAAAAAGCAAGTGGGCAGGGTAACATCAGGCAGCAATTAGATTAACTTAGACTGCCAGGTAACAAATTTCAAAAGGAACACCGAGTTTTCTGTTTTTGTTTTTCCTCTTGGTATGTCAAAGTTTGGTGGTACTTGGTATTATGGACGGGCTCTGCTTCAGGCAGGTAAGTGAGCACAGACTCACTTCGGGGGTGCAAACTATGCCACTAGTAACTCCAAATTTACCTAAATCCCAGGTAAGTCTTTAGCAGACGAGGTAGGCCCGCTATGGAGCCCGTGCATATAGTGCTGTTTTGGAGCTCCTGTCCAAAATCACTCCACTTAGCAACCAGAAGTTAACGTAATAAAACAATTTGCTGATGCAAGAAGTCAAGATAGATCTGTGAAAACAAACATAAGCACAGAGCTCCAGCTTCACAAATCCCCGAGTCTAAAAAGTTGCTCCGACTGCAAACCCAATGTTCCCCACACATGCCAGACCCCTGGCTGAGCAGCCAGCATCCTGCTCCATATTGGGGCTCTCTTATGTATTTACAGATGCCACAGAGGAGCTCACAGCTAACCAGGGCTTCAGGTGACAATGGCTGATCCCCAAAATCTCCTGCTTCAGGTACTAATACTGAAGTTTTCATCATAAAACCAAAATACCAAGCTGACAGCATCTTCAGATGTAAAATTTTAACAGCCATGGTTTGATACACAATTTATTTCTATCAGTTTGGAACTGAGGAATACATTATTTTTTCACAGCTTTGAGTTCACACTCCAAAGAGAAGCAAACAAAAGAAAAAGTCAGAATTTAGATTTTTTCAAATTTTTATTCAACAACCTGCTTGCAGAAAATGAATAAGCAAAAGCTTATATTAAATACTGTACAAAATATTAAAGTTGTAGAGGAGCTAGTCTCCAGGTATGCTCACTTTTTATATCCTCAGCCATCTGCACTGCAGTTCCCAGAACAAAACAAGATCTGAAGGTTTTCCTGGCTGCAACTAATTATGACACATGAGAACTGCAGCTCTTGACAGGCTCCTGCTCAGCAGACTTTGGCAAGAAAAAAGCAGTCAACTGTTCATACTGCAGTAAAAAACCCCTGAAGTTTACAAATGAAAAATAATCAAGTGTAATAAATGCATTTCTCTTAAAAACAGATGAGCCCACAAACCTGAGGCACACTTTTCACAAGACAAAATAACATGTTTTTCTGCAATGGAAATGCACTTTGTGGGAAATATTCTGCATTGATGATCTGTAGGCAATTACATCTCTCAAACCCTTAAGGAAAGAAAAGCAGATTACCATAGAAGTTTCAACCACAACCACTGAGTAGAAGTCTTCAGAAAGATTCAGTAGCTTCAGACCAGAACCATGAACAACCATCAAGCTCCTTTACAGTCACCACTGCCATTTTTAGTACAGTTGTTAGGAGGGCCTGGGTTCCCTCTCTCTCCAATCAATGTTTTTATAAGGTGGTGTCAGTTTATGGGACATCTTTAGAGCTATAAAAGGCCAACTTAAGGAGGAGGATCTTCTCCTCGAATAGCTTTGTACTTTGCCATATCTTCTGGGAACACCTTTGTCAGTTCTTGAATTAACAGGCTTTTAAATTTCTGGAAAGAGAAAGAAAATGTATAGCATCATCTGGACAATCTGTTTAGATTTCAACAAGCAATGTTACCTGATGAACAGAAATATTTGTACCCAACACACCTCTCAGTGACTTGAAGTACCCCAAAAAACCCCAAAACCACACAAACATAGAAAGTTATATTTACAAAATCCACAGAAAATGCCCAAGTGAAATCCACTAGGAATGCACCAGGCAAACTAAAATGTCCTTGAATTGCCAGAGTTTCACTTGAATTTTCTCCTAAGAAACACAATGCAGTTGGATCTCTCTAGAAAACTCTGGTGCGCCAATATCTGCCTGACCTTTTTAAGGAAAGCTGATTAAGGACATATCCTCTTGATTTGATATGGAATACACTCCACCTTCAAAAATCAAGTCACACTTGCCTTAGAAGTACATAATTTCACAAGCAGAGAAAAGAAAGAGAAGCTCAGGGCTTATCTCCATATGTCTACATTCCACAGTACGACTTGTCATCCTCCACATTAAGTTCAGCCAAAGAACATTCTCAGAACTCACTAAACTCCCTTTTCTGATTGTGTTTTTCTGCAGTAGTTCCACAAATTAAACAGTATCACAGAATGCTTAGGTTTATACCCAATGAAAGTACAAGTTCAGAAAACCCTGAACACTGGCATGCATTTTCACCGATTCTAAAAAGTTTAACTGATGATTATAGAGCATATTCGACATTTTAACCCTCTAGCACCCACTCAAGACTGGAAAAATACCCCTTTTGTTTTGCTTATCTCTAAGCTTGCACACAGCAGAATTAAACAACTGTAAAAAAACCAAACAATATATCTCTACTGCTACATAAACCTTTAACCAACATAAAATCACAATGCAAGCTGCATCCCCAGCTGTGAGATGAACTACAGATTTCCTTTCCTGAACAGCCTGTATCAGCATCAATTAAGATACAGGGATGCAGAGCAATTTCTAAGACAAATCACATAATAACAGAAGTTAATAACTGCACAAGTGAAAAATGCCCACATATTTACAGAAAAGTAAAAACTTATCCAATGCATCATTGCATTATACTTCCATTAATTCTGGCTTACCTTCATAGTGTCAATTTTTCCTTTTACTTGCTCATTTTTAGCCAAAGCTCTCTCCAGACACTCTTTAGTGTAAAGCTGAGGGTTGCGGCCTTGATCTATGTATCTGAAAATAGAAAAGACACTACTAAATGATCATATTCCTACTAGCATGCTCTCCAAGGTATGGAATTACTCATCTTGCTGTCTTTTTCTTTCTGCTATTATCTGAAATGTGCATTTTAAAACCACCACATTCAAACCCAGCCACTTCCAAAAGACAGCTGAAGGACAAGGCCATGGCCAGCAAACCTCTGTTTCCAGAAAGCTTGGAGAGCTTTGAAGGAAGTATTTAAAGCACACACACACACAAAAAAATATATATATATATACACCAGCTCCTCACAGGCAATAAGCACAGATGATCCAAGGAAGATGGTCCTTTTCCAAGCAACTGAAAGGGCAGTAACCAGGAAGTGGCCTAGCGAGGACATGGTGAGCATTAAGCACACAGAAATACAGCACCCAGCAACTCAAGGATGAGGAGGAGCTGCACATACTACAGTAAAGAGTGAAAATTAACACTACTGTATCAGCAAACCTGTGTGTAATTTTGCTTTGCAATACAACTCCTGGCAAAGGGAAACTCCCTAAAGAGAACATTTAAGACTGCCATCACAAATTTACAGCTGGAGTAAAAGCCCAGCTGAAGAAAGCCCTGTACAGCCAGTAACACACTGGAGTACGGCAGACTAGTAACATCTGCACTTAGAAGAAACACTAGTAAATTAACTTGTCAGCTATACTGTAAAAGCTCTTCCTCCGTGTTCATTTTTCTTTTAATATTCTAATTCTCTGCCAACAGACTGCCACTCCTGAAACTAAACACCTGAGTACTGGCTTACTTTATTTTCACCTGCAACTTTAAATCCTGATCCTAATCTAGTGTAAAAGTGTATTTCCTAAATGAAAGCTTACTTACTAAATCAGTGTCCCTGTCCATGTCAGGGACGTTAGAACCAGATGTTCTTGAAGGTCCCTTCCAACTCAACCCATTCTATGACTTTATGAAATTACTAAATTCGGCAGAATTCGTGTTAAAAAAAAACAATCTGAAAGGCCAGGTTGGATAGGGCTCTGAGCAACTTATCTAGGAGGCAGCATCCCTGCCCACAGTGGGGGGTTTGAAACCAGAAGAGCTTTTAGCTCCTTTTCAACTCAAAGCATCCTGTGGTTCTATGAAGACAGGTATATAATTTATCACTTCTCCTACCTTTCTGCCCCCTCACCGGCAGAAGGTACTTCTGACCTCCTTCTGCCTGCTCACGTTCTCATGGGGCATTCAGAAGGTCCGGGTTTAAGAGACAAGCACCCCTCAGCCAAAACAGCCACGCTGCCAAGCCAGGCTACCTCGGGTCACCGACTGCCGCACCTCCCCTATCAGGCACACACAGACTTACTCAAAAACTTCCAAGGGCACGCTGATATCGTGAAGCTGCTGCCGGCATTTGTCGATATCCTGCAAGCCCGTCACCATGAAATTCCTGTTGGGAAGAAGAACGGGTGGGGTTTAGCCGATTTAGGGGCTGCGCTGCCCCTGAGGGCGGCTGCGAGGCCAGCGATGTCCAGACAGGGAGAGAGAGCCCTGAGGCACCACCCTGGGCCTGGAGGGGGAAAGGGAAAAGAGGGAAAAGGCCCCGCAGCCCGGCCCGCCCCCGATCAACGGCCCCTCACAATTTCTGATTGAGCCCCGTCTGGCTGCTGGGCTGGAAGTCGCTGACGATGATGCCGAGCTGCCGGATGTTCTCCACGAACTTCTCCAGGTGCTCCTCCAGGGAGTCGAACTTCTCCGCCATCGCCGCCGCCCTCCCCGCCCCGCGCCACTTCCGGCCGCGGGCGCCTGCGCGGGAGGGAGGTGCGAGGCGGGATGGCCACGCCCCCGGGGCAGGCCACGCCCCCTCAGCCTCACGGGAGGCGCTGTCCCCGCTCCGGCCGGCGCTGCCTGAGGGGAAATCGGGACAGCGCCGGTGCAGCGCCCGCACCCCAGCCTTGTGCGCTCGAACGTGCCCTGTGTCTGCCGCCTCTGGGCCCTCTAAGGGCCTGTGTAAGAAACGGAACCGCTGACAGGCAGAGGTTCTGCTTCATCATAAACCCCACATTGGATCATCTCGGGAGTGGCGAAAAGTAGAAACACAGAATCGCGGAGCGGTTTGGGATGGAAGGGATCATCCAGTTCCCATCCCCTGCCATAGGCAGAGAAACCTCCCACTAGACCAGGTAGCTCAGAGCCCCATCCAACCTGGCCTGGAGCACCTCCAGGGATGGGTCATCCACAGCTTCGCCGGGCAGCCTGTTCCAGTGCCTCACTACCCTCACAGTAAAGAACTTATTTCTAGTATCCAATCTAAATCCACCCTCTCTCAGCTTGAACACATTACTTCTTGTTCTATTATGCATCGGTCTACGTTAAATAATCTAGCTATCAGTCATCCCTGTGGGAAGGTTGTCTGACATGCTTAGACCCCCCACGGCACATCACAGTAACTGTGTGTTTTATAAATAGCTTTGTTTCCAGTATGTCTGTTTTGGGGTGAATCTCAGCAGATCAGTCCAGTAGTGTCAGGAGATAACTCATCCAGCTCTGGGGTCCCCAGCACAGGAAGGACATGGACCCTTGGAGAGAGTCCAGAGGCCACCACGTGGATCAGAGGGATGGAGCACTCCTTCTCTGAGCAAAGCCTGAGAGACTTGAGACTGTTCACCCTGGAAAAGAGAAGGGGTCACCTAATCACAGCTTTATAGTACTTGTTGGGAGTCTACAAAAAGATGAAGAGGGACTTTTTACAAGAGCATGCAGTGACAGGACAAGGGGGAGTGGCTTCAAACTGAAAGAGAGTAGGGTTAGCTTAGATATTAGAAATAAATTCTTTACTGTGAGGGTGGTGAGACACTGGAACAGGTTGCCCAGAGAAGCTGTGGATGTCCCATCCGTGGAAGTGTTCAAGGACAGGCTGGATGGAGCTCTGAGCAACCTGGTCCAGCAGAAGGTGTCCCTGCCCATGAGAGGGGGTTGTAACTGGATGATGCCTTCCATCCCAAGCTGGGATTTAATGTATTTTATGCATTTTGTAGCTATAACTTGCATCAATTTCTGCTCCACAATGAGAACCATAAAAATCGGCAATTCTTAGTTTCTTGGATGTATCTTTTTTTTTTCATTTTCCATTCATGACAATAACGCCATCAAATGGTCAGTTTCTGTTCTGGGTTACCATGCTGGATCAGTAGCAGGAAGTTAGGTTTTTGCTGACCATCCTATATGTGTCGTTGGCAGAATGTTAGCTGGACAGCAGAAGTCCCAGGATTATGAGATTTTTAAGACAAGTACTTTGCACATGAGAGATCTTGGTCTGAGGAAGAAAATAACTATTTCTAATATTTGGAAGGAAGAATGCACTTACCATGTTAGATCTGAACATGAGGAACAGGGGGGCCAGGTTGTGAAAGAACAGTGCAAGTACAAACGATTGTGTCAGACGTGACTCTGCAGGCACCAGAGGCTGGGATTCAAACAGAAGAGCTGCTTTATGTCCATTTTTGCATTTGGGCAAACACATCCAGTGGAAATACTGAGCAGAACCACTTGCTTTAAATTTAGTAACAGACAAGGGCTTTGAGATACTGTTAAAACTTCTCTCCTTCCTGTTGGGGTGAAAGCCTTTGGTTCTTGGAACTGGGCAAATATGACTACTAGCTTGCTTGGGATAAATCCTATAGATATCCATGATCACATCTAACTCAGGGAATGTATTCAACAGAAGAAAATAATGGAAGTTTAACATCAAATACAGAGATATCCGGCTCATTGTAAATCTGTGTTTACTAGCCTGGTTAGGCTAGATTAATTAGTATTGTTAGATAAATGTATACAGTGCTTTTAAGATTAAGATTTGCTATAAATATATTACTGGTTGTTAAACTTTTCTCATGATCACCACCTTGGGCATCATTTTCATATTCAGGGTTAAAATGTAAACATGAGAAACTTATGTTCCAATGAGAGAGAGAGAAAAAGAAAGAAACTCAGTCTGACAAACAACTGAATTGATCAATAGGTACACAGAGACAAAAGGATTTAGAAAGAAAATGTCATGGCTCATGATGTAAGTAACCATATTGCACTCGTACCATGATTTCCATACAGAGAGTGGGCAATTACAGGCTTGCAAGCTGGACATCTGCACTGGCAGTTAAGCAGGGTTTGTAGTAAAGGATAGAATGAGAGGCCATATGGATCAATATGACCCATTTGGGAAGACTAGCACAGATTACATCAAAGAAAATCCTGTTTTGCAAACCCCTAATGAGTTTTACAAGGGGTCAGCAAGAATGTTGATAAGAGTGATCTAAATGATACAGTCTACTTGATTTCCCATCAGCTCTTAGTGAAATCTGTAAACAAAATCCTTTAAGGAAGTAAAGCAATGGAATAAGGGGAGAAATCCTAGACTGAATGAAGAACTGAATTCCAGATAGGAAATGCATGACAGGGGCAAACATTTAATTCTTGAAAGGGGAGAATTGATCCCAGAAGAGTTCAACAGGGAGCTAGGCTGAAAATTGTGCCATTTAGTATGTTCATGGATGACCCAGAAAAGCGATCAGATGGTACAGTGAGAAAACTGGCTTATGAGAAAATTATTTGGCAGACTAAAGATGAATGCAGTTTGTAGGAAACTGTAGAAGGACCTGAAAAGACTTTAAGATGGATCGTGTGAAGCGATGTGCAAAGCAAGCAAAAACCCCCTGGTTTCACATGAAGATTCGTGACCTCTTGACCTTTACCATACAGGAGCAAGACCAGAGGATCAGAATAGAAAGTTCTTTGAAAACATCAGCTCAGCGCTCAGCGGTGATCAGAAGTCATGTGGACAGTTAGGAATTGTCAGGAAAGGAATGTGCGAACAGAGCAGAAAATGCCGTTGTGCTACTGCATAAATCCACGGTTTGTCCCAACCCTGAATACTGCATGCAGTTCTCATTCCCTGGAGTGGACCTGGAAAGGAGTCAGAGCAAGGCTGCCAAGATAACTGTAGATATGAAATGGCTTCTGCAATAGGAAAACATGAACAGACAGGGACTCTTCAGCTTGAGAGAGAGAGCCTACTAGTGAGACCTATGGCAAATACTTCACTGTATTTACAAAGCAATGGGTGGTCTGGAGCCTACACTGTCTTTCAGCACAAAAACTAGGGGCATCAAAGTAAAGCCAAGAAGCGACAACTTCAAAACAAGCAAAAAGCAGTGATTTTTGTCATACAAATTCATAAGCCCTGTGGGAGTATTTGCCAATGGGTGTTACAGACAGGATAAGCTTAGCTGTGTTGAAGGGAAAGTGGGACAAATGCGTGGTTGTCAGTCAGGGAGACGTAGGTAAACCATTCCTGGCTCAGGAAATCCCATGAACTGGAGGTAGCACAAGGCCAGGAGGGTCGTCAGGAGAGGTCTTATAGATGCTTTTCTTGTCTTTGCTCTTCAGCATTTACTTCTGGTTAGCGCTGAGTACAGGATACTGACCCAGATGGAGCCTTCATCTGAGTCTGGGGGCTACTGCTATGAGGTTCTCCCTGTCAAATGATGACCAGTGCTGTGAAGGATTCAGACAGATTGCATCATGGTTTCTTACCAAGCAGAGCATAAGAAGATTGATTTGAGACTATTTATACAGCCTTCGGTTCTAGAAAAAGTTCAGCTCACTGTTTCCTTATTTAGTGTTACATGTACTCCAGATAAATGACTTGTCCAATATAATATGACACAACATGGTGTTTAAGATTCATTACTGAAAGTGCTGAGACAGTCAACTTCTCATGAATACAAAAAGCAATAAATAATTCATCTGTTTGTCCATCTCCAGAACTATGACTCTCCTCCCAGTTCATGTTTTCTGCTGCTGGCCAGTAAAGTGGAAGAAAATGAATAAGGAAAGTAACATACATCATATTTTCTCTCCTGTCTTTCTTGCCTTTCTTCTGCATGATTAAATCACTTCTTCCTCATTCTGCAGACAAAGAAATGGAGGTTGAAATTTCAGGTCATTAACTGGGAACATCACCTGCTAAGAATTCCATTCTGTGAGCCATCTACCCTTCATTGTTTTAATTACAACAGGTAATAAGCAGGAGAGAAGCAGGGGAGATAGATGTGAACAGCACAGAGTATACTATTCACCTGCTCTTGATATGTCAGGTTGATGGCAATTTTGTTTAGGATGTTTTTCAACTGACTCAGAAGCATGTGGTACTGTCACATTTTACTGCTTAAAAATAATGTCATACAATAAAAAAAAATTAAAAATCAATTATGCAGCTGAATAAGAGCTGTAATTATAATTTCCATACAGATTTTTGTGTTTAGTAATGTTTTCATTAATGACTTGAAATAATACATGTCTTACCACAAATTAGCAGGATGATGCATTTATGCATCATGGCAGGATCTCAGTCTTACTAAGATCATCTAAATTTATTTATCTAAGAAGCAGCAGGATCAAGATTTTGTTCATAAGATATTTTGTGGTCTTCCACAAGTCCTGCAGATCTGGGAATGTTCTGGGATCTGATCCAAAGATAACTGAGACCCATGAGGTTCCTTCTATTGATGGTAAAGGACATTGGATGACAGTCTGTTCTCACAACACTGTCTCTGAGGAGGTCAGTAAGACACAGCAAAGGACTTACATTATGTTTCAGGGCACAAATATTATTTTCATAGTGTAGTGATAACTCATCTAGATCTGCAATACTGAAACCTTTTACTTCATAGTACCTTTAATATCCCATAAAGAATTAATTCTTAATTTTGTTTTTCAAAAATATGCTGAGAAATAAGTGGAATTATATGTGTTGTTTTCCCCTGGAATATTAAACTTCTTCATCAGACTCAGTTTATGTTATATTCATGCTGCTGCCATATGTCATTTAAAGCAAAATTAAGGTCTACTCTTCTGAAATGCAGAGTTGCTTTCAACAGTTATCAAGTGGCTTTTTTTTACCACAGGTGTGAGAAATACGTGTGTGTGTGTGTGTGTGTATAATCGTACTCCCAGAAAAATGCTCCTCTGATTATGCAATCAATAATACTAACAAGTAAGGTTGATTTGCCTATTACTGCTTTTTATTTTTTCCCCTGTAACTCAGAATAAGTAGCACCCTGTATTTAAAACTGATACTTTTTTCATTACCAAAGGTACAGGAAGGAAGGTATAGGAATGCCCTGGGCAGTGAGAATTTCTAAGATGCCCAGATGACATGTGTGCTAGCAAATGAAAAAGGCCTAGGACCATTTTCCAGCACCGAGTCCAGCTGGCATGGAGCAGCCTTTATTTGTATTCCAAGTCCTGAAATGTACCTGTAAGCAGTTCTGGAAGAATATGGGTGGTCCAGATGAAAAGGCTGCCTGTGTAGCTTTGTCACTGTTCTACAGTGTGGGTGCTTGTGCCTCTGTGTTTGTGCCCTTCCCTGTCACTTCTCATTTTTCTAAGGCAGATCTGTTAGTCACAGTGTACAAGAAAAAGAAAGTAATGGCCACATGGATTCAGACCAAGGGACAAATCAGCAAATCAGAAAAATTGCTTAGCATTCAGGTTTAGAGCCGTGAAAAGAGTTTAGATGAGCAAGTTGAGCAGAGCCATGGTCACAGCTGGTATGGAGCTACTGGCACTGCTGACTTGGGGCTAGAGTATCATAAAAGGATAGAATATAAAAGGATAGAATGGCTTGGAAGGGACCTTAAAGATCATCTATTTCCAGCTTCCCTTCCATGGGCATGACACCTTTCACTAGACCAGGTTTCTCAAACCCTCATCCAACCTGGCCTGGAGCAGTTCCAGGGATGGGGCACCCACAATTTCTCTGGGCAGCCTGTTCCAGTGTCTCACCCTCACAGTGAAGAATTTCTTCCTATCATCTAATCTAAATCTCTCCTCCTTAGTTTAAAACCATTTCCCCTTGTTCTATCACAATCTGCCTGGGTAAAAATGTTGCTCTCCCACTTCTTTATAATCCTGGGCCTTATGGGGATGTCCTGTAGTAGAGGCTGGAATCAGTGAACACTACAGGGTTCAGCCTGATCAATACAAAGTGTCTCATGTTCACAGAAATCCCCACAAACTGCCTCCTGTTCAAAGTGGGACTACCAAGCTATTTCTGAAGTGCACAGGCTTAAACCAATAATGGTGTATGAATGTGTGGTGATGGTAGGCTCTGGGGGACTTCAGAAGGTGGTGAGGCAAAAGGCTTGAATATATGGCTCCTCCAGTCCATCCTGTCACCTTGGGACACAGTCGTAGCCAGTTGGGTCTCCAGTATACTTTATCATGTCAGTAGGAATTCCTTCCTGGAAGGCACTAGGAGACAGGCAGGCAAAGACAGCATGAAAGACTCTCTTTCTGCTATTATTTGGGAGGGGCCTTCAAGTGACTCTTCAATTTTAAACTCGTTCTTCACACTCTTGCATGTTGATATTCCACTGTCTCTACAATCTGCCCGCATCACTGTGAAAGATACTTTAGTATTCAAACCCAGCATCCAATCTTCAAGTAGGTTTTATTTACAGAAGTTGCCTGAGGAATGCTCTAATTTATAGCTATTGATTCTTTCCACACCTCTGTCTAACTGATGAAGAAATGCTTTATTGCCCAGTTAATTTAGATATAGATAGTATACATATCTATTCTGTGCTTTAATCAAATAATTGAATCATCTCTCAGACTTCTATATGATAAATTAAACACATTGAATTCTTTACACCTTTTTTTAAATGAATTTCAGCTTTTTCGGTGGTTTTTTTTTTCAATATTAGCAGAAAAGGGAAGGTGACCTGTACATTGCAATCTAGTATTGGTCCCTGCAACGGTGTTGGTCCCTGTTACCCCATGCCTTGTGCTTCTTCTGTTTCCCTTCCTATTTATGCCCTGCAGGGCTGCAGAATTCCCCTATTCCACAAGATTCCTCTATGCCACCAGATTGTGACGCTCTGGTACATAGTGGCCCCTAATTTCCTTTAATGTTTCCTTTTACAGGGATTATGGTCTGCAGTTACATAAACTTGCATGATCTGCTCCCAGTAAGATGACTTCACAAATGGTTTTTATTAAAACACATTTATTTCACAAACACAGCTATTTAATTCAGTCTGCCTCCACACTATTTATTGCTTTGCTGGCCTTTCTGTACCCTCTTCTTTTATTTGCAAGTTTTTATTTACCTCCAGATCACCAATACAACTATTAAATTATGACAGTAGCCGTCCCCTAGGAATTCTGCTGGCAATATTGTCAAATAAAGTCCCACTTGTAAACAGATCACCTGGTCTGTCATATTGCTCCCAAAACTGAACTTGGAATGATTAGACCAGCCTGATGTGAGGCAAATTCCAGGTTGAGTCTGGCATAAAGGACTGCCCCAGGGTCCTCTTTTTACAAACGGTATGGATGAATTTTCTCAGATTTGCCCTGCTCAGGCCACTAGTCCAATGCTATTCCAACAGGCATCATGTCCCTGCATGTCTCCGCAAGTCCTGGCTCAGGCTGTACCATGTACAGCCTTATCATCATATAATAAAAACACTGTTTTCATGGTCCCTCAGTGTCCCTGACTTCCCAAAACAATTAGTAGCACAGGCTGTCAGAGTGCTTTCTGTACTGTGAAGGAGCAGGGAGCAGGGAAAGCCCATTCTCACAATGATCACCTCATAAACCCCACAGTTTGGCTCTTCTCCTCCTTTCTGCTCATGCTGCCTCCTTTCTGCTGCCCAGCATAGGTCTTCAGACACAACCTCAGAGCACCACTCCAGGGAATGCCAGTTGGCCCTCCTGCTCTGGTAGTTCTTCTGGGATGGGGCTTCCCTAAGTTCAGGCAAAACGTCTCTAGTACAAAATGTGACTAGAGATAGAGGTAAAAAAATCCATATGAGCACAGCTCACCATGGTGTTGTGGCTGAGGCCCCATGTATCTTCCCTGATTTTCACCTTAGCAGGCAGAAGACACTGTGTGTTCTAGGGGCCATGGCAGAAAAGATCGATCATGCATAGGTAGGGAACAGCCTGCCCTGATGCCAGAGAAAGGCTGATGGAAGAGCAAGGGACCATCTGTTCTCAGAACAGGAGGACATCAAATAAGTTAAACTGCTTCAGGAAGTGCTTGGTCCCCTGCCTGTTCAAGGCCCTGGTGCTGCTGGGTTGACAGCAGCCCTTCCACTCTGTCTTCCCTTTGCCAGAACCAGAACCACAATGTCAGACCTGGTTACAGCCTGCTTGGGTGTGTACCACAGGTAGAGGGATGAGTCCCTGGCCATGTCTCATGAGACACTTCTAAAAACAAACACACCCTACCTAGAAGCCTGGGTAGATCCTCCTTTTCCAGTTTCCACATATTTTTCTGCCTTGTCATTTCATATACAAATGCCACCACTGGCTCAGAGTTCAAGAATATATATGAATATTGTTGAATGGGATTCTGCTGCAATAGCCAGCAAAATAGCTGGCTGAGTGGTTGTGTTTAGCACTACCTATCACCACTGCTGTAGTTGTGGTTTAGGTCTACAACAGACCTAATTTAATCTGCTATGAATGCATGTCTTAAACCCAAGAAGATTTTTTGTTTCTATTTCCCGTATTTCCATCTAGAAACAAGGATGTCCAGGGTTATCTTCCATCTCATAAATCCAGACATAGCGGTGTTCTTTAGAAACAAAAGAAGTTACTGATTTCTTCTAATTTAGTTAATTGCAACAAATTAGTTTTCATAGGAACAACCAGATATGAAACAGCCAGCTGAGGTTACAACCATCAGTACAACCATCCCAGCCTTGACAAACCCCCTCTAAAGTGCACAGCAAGCCAGCAGCTGGGGCACCTTCCAGTGCTTCCAGAACTCAAGCGCAGGTTTGCTCCTACCATCCTCTTGTAGATGATACTGCAGGAGGAAGTGCCTGTTGTTCCTAACACTAACAGAGAGAGGACTCCATCTTTCTGGCTTGCTAATGACAAACCCAGCAGCTGATCTACAACTCTGTGCAGATTCTGATAACCCACCATCTTTATGGGCCTCTTCATGTGTACAAAGGACCACTGACCTGCACTGATCCCATAGGTGCAGCAAAATCCCTTCTTTTACATCCATGACTGCAGCCACACGGTGACAAACCATTTGTTCTTGACATGGTGTACAACTCAGTGCTCACTGGATTCCTCCGTGTATTGGTTCTGCACAAACAGCAGTGAATTGTGCAAGGAACGGCCATCTCTACTTCAAATGGAGCTGCCACCCAAAAAATTTGTTTCTTAAACCTAAGTGGTGAAGCACATGATGTCATCTAATAGAAAGAACCAGTGTTGCAGGCCTGATGCTGTGATCTCAGTAGGCTTGCTGTTGTAGCCATGCCTGTGTATAAGTGCTGACTGGGAATATTATCATTGGTTGGCCCTGTTAACGTAGAACCATAGAATCAGTTAGTTTGGAAAAAATCTCTAAGATGATTGAGTTCAACCAGTAACCCAGCACTGCCAAGTCCACCACAAAACTGTGTCCCTAAGTCCCACATCTAACACAGAATAAAGGTCTTTTGTCATGTTACAAAATGTACTTCGGACTGAATCAATGTTTCTGTAACTTTCTGTGGATGTGACCTCCTTCAGGGTCCACCTGTCTCCCCAGGAGTTCTTTGTGTAAGCTGTATATTCATCTCTCCAGCCCAGGACTAGGGAACTACCAGCTGGTGGCAGCAGCAGCTTCTCCAGTGAGGACTTTATCTCAGTTCCTGGCGACACTGTATGAAGGTATGCAAATACACACTCCTCATTTTAAAGAAATTGAGCCATTATCAGTAACCTTGCAGCTAATCTAACTATTTTTAAAAGAACTTAGCTCCTCTAATCCTTTGTCATGTTTTGAATATTTTTGCATAGTAGTTTGGGATTTATAATTGGCACTGAGAAACAAGAAGCTAAAACATGTCTCTCACTGTTGTGATGACCAGGATGATGTTAAGATCTTAGGATAAAGGAGGGAGAGTTCATTACCCATAAATGCACTGCAAGTGACCTTTCTTATGGCTGTGTGCTGTAAAGAGGAAAATGAGGCAATATGGTGAGATTTAACAGAATATGAAGGTAAAGGATTGACTGGGGTCAAAGAAAAAGTGTTGAGCTGGCATCAAAGAGAAATGTGTGTTATTCTGGGATCCAAATGTGATCTTATCATCATCTTATACAAATGTTCTAATACTTCCCCATCTTTACTCAAAATACTTCACTAAGTGCCATCTTCAGTCACATCAACCTGTTCTTTTAAAGCTGCATCACTCTGGCATCTTTTTAATCCCTTCTACCAACACATCCTTTTTTCTTTATCTCCTCCTTCTTTGTCTGCTCCTCTGGATTTATGTAGAAACTCCTTATCACTGGTCCCTCAGCACTTTGTATGTTGTACTGTGCGTTCCTGTCACTTCAGAAGAGCAAAAGGTCTGTGATGCAGTTTAAAAACTTCAGGATCCAAAAATTTTTTCATGGCACCATAAAATCTTTGAGAATAAGTTTCTGAAATTCCAGCAGTCTGCCTTTAAAGTTTAACTAAAGTTGGTCTCTCTGTGTTAATTTTGTGTGGTTTACACCAACATCCATCTGTTGCTTAGATGACCTACAGTGCTTTTACCTAGCCAGGGGTTAATCTGGTGCTCTGAACAGGTAATAAGAGACATTCGTGTGTCCTTTGGTTGCAGAGTACTGGAACACCTGGAGTGTTGCTTTCAGGCTCACCTGCTGGGCACTGACAAGTGAGACAGGTTTGGCAGCAAAGCCCTTAGCTTCATGTGGAATGGACTGCAGCTGAGGCAGGAAACCCCTCAGACTCTCCTTGGGGAAAGAGCCATCCATGAACAGGATATTCTGCAAAAAAAGGGCTACCTGGGGCTCAGATTCATATTGTTTGCCCACAGTTAAAAGCAGGATTGTTGCAAGGCCTCACCAATGGCCCTGGCTCTCTGGTTATATGTAGGAATTTTTCTAAGTTCATGATCTCAGACCTTTAAAAATTCTAGTCATAATTGAAAGTCACACAAACAAAATTTTTTGCATCCAAAGTGGAGAGACCATCAGAGAGTTGCCCTTCTTCCAACCATTCCATGGGATAAAGCTTCCTCACTGAGCAGCTACAGAATTATTTCAAAGATGAATTTGTAGGACAAAAATGTGGCCAGATGTCAAGGCTGAAGGTGGAACAAGGTAAAGAATGCATTATACCTTTATTTGGGGAGAAATCTCTGAGTTATTTCTGCTCTTTACAGTATTGGCCACATCTTGAATTTGTGTATGAGTGCAAGAATTTAAAAATACTTGTGTGTGTGTCTATGAGAAGGTCACCTCTGACACAGAGTTCTGTGATTCAGAATTGCCAGATGCAAATGTCTTTTAGTCAGTAAGTAGCAATACATGGACGTGAACACCCTGAACACAAAAAGCTTCTCCTGAGCATTTCCAATGCTGTGCCAACTTAAAAATCAGACAGCCAACCATATGCTTCATGGATATTGTTTACCTCACTCATTCACAGAAGCTATCAGTGTGATACAAAGGCTATTCATTTACTGAGGTATCCTTTGCATTTACCTGGGCTTATCATGTCTGTTGAGTAGAGGTCACCTCAAGAATGTTGTTTATCTAAGTCAGTAAAAGAGATTAGCATTGCCAGATGGACTTCCAACGCCAAGAAGAAGCTAATTTCAAATGATGTGTCAACAGGAACGTAGGAATCACACATATACCTCTATAGATTTTAACATTCCAGGAGTGAACATTTTTATGTCTTTCTTCATTCTTGCTGTTTGTTGCTGAAAATGCCTTTCTTCTGAATATCCTTCTAAGAATAAATGATGTTGTCACTTTGGAGGATGAAAGGAGGCAAACAAAAAATGAACAAAGGTGCCCAGTGAGATACTAGTAAGCGTCTGGACAACTCAGGCAAAAGAGGGAGAGATTAATAAATAGCTCGCCAGCTGAAAAAGTGTGTGTTTGCATGTTTGCAAAGATTTGGCTAAATATAACTCCATTTGATTCTAGGAAGGAGGCTGTGTCCCATTCTATAAATTAAATCAATGGAGCCTACCAAGCCAACCTAGGTAAATAATTCCTTTAAAAGAATTCCAGGCCTAGAGGCTGGCCTAATCCTGAGTATATCAGCAGGATACATGAACACTAAGATTTTAATGCTACCTTTAACAATTTATCTTCAGACCTGCAGAGGAAGGCAAAAAAAGAGCAGTAGAGGACAAATCATGCATCAGGAAGAATAAAATAAAATCTTTCACAACTTCAGTGGAAGCCCTGAGGCATGGAATTATTATAATGCAAATTGACAGTGATCTAATCTATTTTCTCACACACTTGGGGATACTGACACACCAGATGCCCAGGGACTCATAATATAAGCTTAATTTTCTCTCTTCAGGCATCTTCCTATTCTATTGTGTTGTACAATTATGCCCATAAACTTCTCAGGCTCCTTGCTACCAGACTGCAGGCTACTCCTTTCAGTGCTCAGGAGAGTATTCAAAGGCTTCCTTCATCATATACCTGGGAGCCTTTAGATTTCCAGTGCAGATGTATTCAGGATTACTCACTGTACTGCCATTTGATCATGTGATGAAGTCAATATCCCTCTCTGACATTTACTTCTCAAATATATTTATAAAGTGTTACCACAGCCCTATTCAATCTTTGTCGAGCTGTACTAAACAAGAAAAAAAGATCTTTTAATTCTCCTATGAAGATATGACTTTTATTCCCCTAATCATTCTAGAAATGCTTCTGTGCACTTGTTCAATTTAAGTAACATTTTCTATCACTTGGCATTAAAATTCTACTGCATTTAAATGGAAGTAAACAATACACATATGAACTTTTTGCTGAACCACAGATAACTCCTTTTTTACAAACTCAGTAAAAACAAGAAAATCGCTGGCCAACATTATCCCACTAGAAAAAAAAAAAACAAAAAACACCTTCCTGCCAGCCCCAAACAACATCCAATTGGTACTGCAATGGGAGTTCAGAGTTCTGAATCCCCAACTAGCAGCAGCAGATGCTTTTCTACCACAAGAGGAGTCTGAGATGCCTTTCATCAGCTGCACCCTGCTCCACATGGAGCTGTGGGCTGCTGCCAGACCTGAGCTTTGAATGCCATCCTGTATCACTAATAAGTGGCTGAGCCTGAAAGCAGCTCTCCAGCTGAACATGTAGGAGAAATATCTACCAGAGGTCAGTCTGTTTTTCATACCCAGATGCCTCTCTGATTTGGAAGTCATTGCATCACTCTAGGATGTCTTTATACACTGTAAATGGATCAACCAGTCCTGCTCCAAGACAAGGACAGGAGATCCTTGTCTGGGAGAGAGCAGGTGAGTTCAGTTTGACTCCTGCACTTGGCAAATGGGTGAGAAGGTATAATAATGAACAAAGTTAACAGATACATTTCTACTATTTAAGATACTAGGGAATAGAAATTTATTAGGAATGTGTAAAGAGAGACCATGGACCAAATTTGTTCATTTTTTGTCAGTCAGGGAATATGTGGATAAGCACAGTCTAGATATAGGAGAAGTCTCCCCTGCAAGATGCTTTACTACCTGTTTTCCCTCAAGACTAGACTTCAAGACATCCAGAGTCCATACTGGACTAACCAAATAACTTGCTCACTGAGGAAGCCTGGGTATGAACAAGAAAGGTCCTCTCCATCACTTCAGCTTTTTGACCCTGCAGAGAGTATGAGCACAGACTGTGATGAATTTCACTACTTTCAGCACCACCAGAGCAATTCCCTGTGGCAGCAGAACCCTGTTTGGCCAGGCACACCTATTACACCTTCCTCGTCCCTAAAACAGCTTTCTCATCACTTCCTTCATTAATCTTGTACCTTTTCACAGAGCAGTGGTGCAAAGCCACAAGGGGGATGCTTGGCTCTGGCCTCCCTTTGCAGAGACCTTGCTCTTTTCTTTTGGCTTCACCACTGGGTAGATGCCTCCGTTATGTGAGACAGGTAAATAACTTCCACAGTGTTAAATTAATGATCACAACTCCTGCTGCCACCTGCCACAGGAACACCATGCAGAGACCTTTCAGTTGAAAACATTAATGTAGCTGACACAAAGGCTCACGTTGCTGGCTGGCAGTGTGGTTTGGCTCAGCACCTGTGCCACACCACCCTGTCTTACCCATGGTATTCATCCAGAGGTGACCACTGAGCGCCTTGTTCCACCTGACTGCTCATGGGGACTGAAGCTGCAGGTGAAGAATCTGTGACTTATAGCTTCTGCACTAGAGCAGGAACAGTCTTCCAACCTGTCCTATCAAGTTTCTCCATGCCCTGCTCCATATGCTGATGAGAATTTTCCATGTCTGCCTTAGCTTCTCCCCCTGCAAGTCCTGCTGGAATAATTTTCCCCATGAAGAACACATTACTTGTTTCCTGGGAGTGTCACACACCACGAGATGTCTGGGTACAGTTTGTCTGCACTCCAGAAATTTCCCAGCTCCATGGATGGGCCATCAGTAGCTCAGGGGAGTGGAATGTCTGTCACACCAGAAGGCTAAGGGAAGGCTCAGACACACTTTCCAGTAACCTATAAATTGGAGGTTCCTAAAATGCTCAGGGAAATGTAGAAGGTAGGAGATGAATATGGGATGAACAGAACAATCTTTGACACTTCAGCCTCCACCTACTTCACATTCCCCTGGATGTCTGACCTCCAGGGAAACACTCTGTCAACAGTACTCCCCAATACAGATCTTCTCAGGGCTAGGGGACTTAGCAAACACCTCTCCTGCAACAGACCCAGCTGGGTATCTGCACACAGCAAATGATCAGAGCAATTCCAAGGGTTATCACACTGTTGGACTGGCGAGGTCAACAGGACAGAGGGCAGGAGCAAACAAGGACAGTGTTGTGGCACCTGGGCCTCCTGGGCCATCACTGACAGTTTGCTCACAGCTCTTCATCTTCTCCCTGTTCAAAGCAGGCTGATGGAGAAGTGCTGGCTGTCACACACGGGTCAACACTGCCAGTATCTCCTGGCATTGTTCTATGGAGTCTTCAGGGGGCAAGAGGGGATCCACCTCCAGATCCTCCACTGGGAAATGTGTTATGGAATATAATGCTGCTATGTGGACACACTGCTTATTGCTTTACATCCTCTGCACAACAGATGTAATCACACTTTGGGCCCTGCCTTCACTAGTCCCCAGTTTAAAGCATTTATTGTGTATTTTTTTCTTTTCCAGTCTCTGAAAGTAAAGAAGATGGTGGGGACAGAGATTTTGGCAATCAGCTTCTCCTTCCTGTGCTACACAGAGTGCCATGAGGACAGACCTCCTTGGTTTGGAGGGGAGCAGGTGTGAGAGGTATGGGATATGTGTATGTGCTGCACTGAAAAAAGCAAGATTGTCCCATCATTCCCAACACAACAAATACCACAATGCACACACACATACTCACACATATATACACACATACTCACACATATATACACACATGTTATGTACTTACAACTATTTTTTAACCATGTTTATGTATCGATTTTTATAGGCGTTATATATGTGATTATATGCGTTTAAGGGGGTGGGTGTAAATACATATACNCCTTCCTTTTCACGGGATCATGGCCACGGCGGCGGGGCCGTGATGTCCGCGGGAGCAGCCCCGCTGCGGCAATGCTCCCCGCCGCAGCTCTAGGCAGGGGAGGCGTTTGAGCGGCGGCCGTACANATGAGGACAGACCTCCTTGGTTTGGAGGGGAGCAGGTGTGAGAGGTATGGGATATGTGTATGTGCTGCACTGAAAAAAGCAAGATTGTCCCATCATTCCCAACACAACAAATACCACAATGCACACACACATACTCACACATATATACACACATACTCACACATATATACACACATGTTATGTACTTACAACTATTTTTTAACCATGTTTATGTATCGATTTTTATAGGCGTTATATATGTGATTATATGCGTTTAAGGGGGTGGGTGTAAATACATATACCCACATGCACTTAAATGCCATCGTGTCCTTACACATGACCACAGAGCTGTTCTATCTCTGCGTGAGGTGCGGGCTCTGTCCGTGTGCACACACGTGCCCGGAGCTGCCGCGGTGTCATCTCCCGGCCGTGTGGGCGCCGACACGCGCGCACACACACACACACNCGCCGCCGCCTCTCCGCGCCCCGGACCGGCGGAGAGGAGCTTCGCCGCCCGCCCGCCTACAGCAAACGCGCCGAGCCGGGCTTTAAATTGATCGTAACCACACTAGAGCCCCAGCGGTGCTCAGAGGCGGGAGGGATTGCAGAGCCGCGCACAACATGGCCACTCTGCTGCGGAAAATCGGGCTGATCCGGCTGCACAGCCGGGACACGGAGGACCCCAAGCACCACCACCACCACCGCAGCAGCAGCCAGCAGGGCTCCTCGCTCCGTGGCAGGGGCAACCAGAAGAACAGCAGCAACAAGCCGCAGCCGCAGGGCCCCCCCGGCGGCGGCTGCAGCAGCAGCAGTAGCGAGGGCAGCCCCGGGGGCCACAAAAACAAGAAGGCTCCGGAGTCGGCCAAGCAGCCCCCGCAGCAGGCGCGCTCGGGAGTTGGCCGGGAGAAGCCGCGGGAGGTGGGCAGGGAGCCCGGCGCCGGCAAGGAGGCGGCG
>VZTZ01014534.1:109764-172658 GCA_013400955.1 Drymodes brunneopygia
GCTCCGGCCCCGGGTGCGGGTCGGGGCCGGCGGCGCTGGTGCCCGCGGGCCGGCAGCAGCACTGCACACAGGTGCGGACCCGGCGGCTGATGAAGGAGCTGCAGGACATCGCGCGGCTCAGCGACCGCTTCATCTCGGTGGAGCTGGTGGACGAGAGCCTCTTCGACTGGAACGTGAAGCTGCACCAGGTGGACAAGGACTCGGTGCTGTGGCAGGACATGAAGGAGACCAACACGGAGTACATCCTGCTCAACCTCACCTTCCCCGACAACTTCCCCTTCTCGCCCCCCTTCATGAGGGTGCTTAGCCCCCGCCTGGAGAACGGCTACGTCCTGGACGGCGGGGCCATCTGCATGGAGCTGCTCACCCCTCGCGGCTGGTCCAGCGCCTACACCGTGGAGGCCGTCATGAGGCAGTTCGCCGCCAGCCTGGTCAAGGGGCAGGTAGGGCTCCCTACTCGGGGAGGAGCACACGCATCCATCGCTCGGAGTGCGGGTCCGAGCGGTGTTCGGGTGGGAACCCCAAAGGCGGCCAGGCCTGGTCTCCCCGAGGAGCTGGTGTCACCGGTGGGGCGAAGGCGGGGACACGGGTGTTTGGCTCCGGGGTCCCTTCTCGGGCAGGTGCGGCAAAGGTGCGGGACAGCTTGGAGGGACGAGGAGCACATGCATCCACCGTGTCCTCCCGCCCGGCTTTTGTCCCTACCCTTAGCTCAGGCGCCTGTGGCACACCAAGTTGTCGTGCCCATCACCCCTGATGGGCACCTCCTTCGCCCCACAGCAAAAGGGGGCTCTCCGGGCCCCGGCGGGGTTTGGGATTGGAGCCTGCCGCCTCCTGCCCTTCACCAGCCAGTCGGCCATGCTCGCTGGTCTCTTGCGTGCGGTGCTGCCGCTGGCGGAGGGCGCGCCGCTGGAGCTGCTGCCCGCAGGTCTTTGTCTGTCCCGCATAGCATCCCTCCGGGGACAAGGGGCCACCCCGGCCGTGGGGCTTGGCACACCGCGCTGGGCTGTGGCGCGGGGTCACACCGGGAGTCGCCGCCCGAGCTGCCGGCAAACTTGTGCGGGTTTCAAATCGTCCGGCCCTAAAAGAACAAGTAATTTGGGCTAGGTACAGCAGCTGCAGCAGCCAGACCATTCCTGCCAGCTCTCCTCTTCAAAGGAGGTAGTCGGTTCGCCCGGCAGAGGATCTCGTCCGAGCTGAATCAGTGCATTTTATGCTGCTTTTTTTTTTTTTTCTTCTTCTTTTTCTCCTGCGGAGTATCCGTAGAAGCGAAGTATTTCCTAATCCATTTTTAATAAATGGGCAAATACTGCTGGTAGGCAGTACCTCTTTATGCCTTATATTGCACTTTATATTGTAGTGAGCAATGCACACATGGCTGTGACGGGGTGGTTTTCCTGTTCGTGAATGCCCTTGAACTCGGGGGACATGCACGGCTCTGTGTCTGTCAGCAAATGATACCAAGTAACTTCTTAAATTTGTGTCTTGATGAGGAGGTGGAGAAAGAGTAAATAACTACATACTTTTTATTTGCTAAAAAATGAGGTTGCTCCTGTTGCTTCTGTGGAACTGCTTGCCTGAGCAGAAGTAAAGGCTTGTTTCTTCATAAGTCTGAAATTAATTTTGATTTTTCAACAGGCTCTTTTTTAAGTGGCTTTTCCTCCTTTTAACCTATTTGATTTGGGCCTACTACTCCTATTTTCAATGAGATAGTATTTTTCTCTGCACTTCATTTCAAGAGGTCAAGTTTCCTAGGTCACCTTGAGATATAAAAAAAACATCTACCAGGAAAAAAAAAAAGGGAATTTTAATTAACATGGAGCCTGAGGTACGTTGAAGTTCTGTAGCTGCTCTTACTGCATCTCACTGTGAACCTGTCTCTTTTTAGAGAGGTCATAGTTCTTGTTATTTGTTACAAGATTTTAGAAGGACAATGCTAAATTCTCTCATTTTGTAACAATTCAGCCTCTTACTGCGGTGTTGAATGTTAAAGGAGTTAAATGAATATTTACTGGGATCATAAAATGGCTCAGTGAAGTGAAGCACTGAATTGTTTTATTAATAATAAATTCTCAGCTATTTAATCTGACAATTTTCTTCCCTAAACCACTTAAGGGATTTCTGGAAAGTAGAAGCAATTTTTGATTACCAGAGGATATTTATGTGTGCATCATTAATAAACACATTTAAAAAGCAGGAGTTTCAATAACATTCTTCCAGAAGTTTGCAAAGTCAATTATAACAAAAAGAGAGCTGGGATTTTAAAAAAAAAAGGCAGCAATAAACTGTGGTAACTTAGTAGTTAAATGGATATAACATGGCATGTGTCAACCCCTCAGACTGTTCATTCCAAGTGGAAAGGTTATTAGACAATATGGTCAATACATTTATTTTCTGGGTTAGAGAGATGTTGCCCGTGATGGGTTTGCCAGCCTGTCACTGTAGCTGGGCTCTGTGTCATGGGAGCCACGTTTCTGTAATTGCACTCCCCTCGTTATGTAATCCCCACTCCATTGCATAAGAGGGCTCAAAATACGACCGGCACTCCCCTATCCCTGTTTCATTTTACAGGTGATCTACTTTAGACCAGTTAGTTTTTAAAAATAAAAAAGGAGCTGATGGAGCATCGAGGGCTGAGGTGCTGCATTCCCCAGCGCTGCGTGGCCAGGTTTGGGTGGCTCCTGCTGTGCCATGGTGACTCCTGCTCTTGGTGCCTGCAAGGAGCCGTCCCAAATAAATAGCCATGGCTGTCACCAGGTTAATTGTGTAATTTCTGTAAGCAGCCTGCAACCTGCAATAGCATGAAATATTCAAGATGCTGTTCAGCAGCGAGGCTGGAGGGGTGAGGGCCATTCTCCGTCGCCCCAGAATGAACCTGCCTGAGCAAATGGCAGCAGCCATCAGGTTGAGGAGGAGATGGGGGCAGTGCCGCCGCCAGTGAGTCAAAGGGACCTTCCAGAGAAATGTCGCTGGTTCCCAGTGCCATGATTTAGCCTGAAGTCACTGTGAATACCCCTCCTGTGACGCATCCAAGAGCGCGCCTGGCTGGCACGGGCGCCAGTGTGAGTGGGCAGGGCTGAACGTCCCGCTGGCACACCTTCCTCCTTGGGACAGTTCAAGGGAAAGAACCAAGGTGACTCATTTCATGAGACATTTCTCATCAGTCCCATTTTGCTGAGCCAACTGTGGTGGCACACTGTCATTCTCTGCTGGTTCTTCGAAGAGAAACAGCACTTCTTGGTCTGCTGGTAGAGCTAATGGTAATTGTGAGCATGTATGACCTTCTGCTTTTTGACAAAGTGATTCAAAAGCAGATAAAATTAACACTGAAAATACATTTTCAGACAGTTAAGATTCTTCATAAACTCAGATTTTTTTCATGGATTTCACAGACCTTTTAGCAGAGTAGAAGAGAAGTTGAAATAAGTCGTTCTGACGTCTCATGGGATGTCACTCAGGAGTTGTGTCTGTGCGGAGACTTAAATGAGCAACAGAGAAATTAAGAGTTAGCATTTTTCTGTTACTTTTCAGCATTGCCCTTGTAAGTGTGCAGGTTCTCAGACCTGAGCATGTCTCCCAGGGCTTGGATTGTAGAGGAGGTTGGCTTTTACTCTAGATTTCACCAAGCAGGAACCATACGCCTCAGGTGACCTTGCTTGAGAGATGCCCTACCTTATAGGATGCACACCCTAGCTTCCTATCATTAATCTAGCACTGTATTTTTAGATTTTTTTTGTCTGCAAATAAAGATGTTTAAAATGGAAGACAGATTACTTTTGTTTGAATATAACAATACAGCAGTTCCAAATTTAACTTTTTTTTTACCTCAGTTTTCAAGGAAAAAATGTTAATTAACAAACAAGTTGGGGTTTGTTTGGTTGGTTGCTTCAGCTATTCAGCTGAGAAAATCAATTATTCACACAGCTCTAGTCAGTATCTTGAGGGGAATTCTCAGTACATCAAAGGCCGAAGACTGTTTATCTGTCTGGGATCCAGAATCCTATTTTAAAAAACTTGGTGTTGTCCTTAAATCAACTGTAGCCTTGCTTTTAAAGGGATGACTTTGTAGTTGCTTCCTGCACAGTCAGCTGCTCACTGGCTCCTGTCATCACAGGCAGGAGCTTGGCCCTGCTGAACCGGCGGAACAGTCGCCGTGAGCTGCTGCAGAGCTGGGGTGCCAGCCAAGGAGGTGGGGTGATGCTAATTAAATAATTTAAGTACCAGTTGTTTGTCGTCCTGGAGGCAACCATTCGATGTGTCTCTCTAGGCAGAGCTTCCCATGTCTGTCTCCCTGTGTCTGTGCAAGCCATGGAAGTGGCCCTTGGAATGTTAGTCCTTAGGAACCCTTTAAAATGATTTATTGATCATTTCAGAGAGAGGTTTAAAAATTAGCCAGTTGCTCTCCACTTCCAGATAATGGTGTCATTGTCACAATAATATCAATAATTGAAGGAAGGAGGGAAAGGGGACTTGTACTGGTTATAGGAGAAGGATATCACAGCAGGAGGTTCATCGTGGCTCTCCTTGAGTGGCAGCACACACGAATGAGACCAATGCCTGTGTTTCAGGGAGGAGTCGTCTCTCTCCTTTGAAAACATGGTAGATGATGTGGTCCTAAAGGAAAAGGAGTGGACTTTGTCCAAAAGTAAGAGAGGGTTTTGTGTCTTCTAAAAGATGAGTTGTTTCTCACTGAACAGAATGATTTGCTGCTGGTTTGGTGGACATTTAAAAGAGGACAAATCTATATATACCAGTGTCCAAAGAATGCATCAGGGTTTTTTCTTTTCTTTTTTTTTGAGAGCAACAAACAGAGCTGCACCTGATGCCTTGGGGACTTTTCACATAAGCTTACAGTAGTGCTGACCAGTGGATGCCTTGTCCTCTTTTTTACAAGTCCCTTGTTTTCTCCATGGAGGCTGGGGACAGGACTGCCAGCCAAAGGCAGCTGTCAGGTAACTGTCAGCTCTGCAGATTGTCATGAAAAAAAGTCTTCATTTTGAGGGAAATACTCCCTTATTCTTCCAGTGAATAAGAGGAGCATAAAAATTTTTCCAGGGTTCTTGCAGGGAATGGAAGAAACATAAAAGTTTTACCAGGACATACTGCAGTAGGAACAGGGAGCCCCTAATTCTGAATATTCTTGTATTTGTGGGCTTCTATATAATGATTTAAGTAAAAATCAAAAGATAGTTTGTAGTTAAACTTCAGTTTTGTATTGGAAAAGTTCTTGAGTTAAAATAAAAGTTGTTGGTGTCCTGTATTTTGATCCCTCACATTGTAACATTAGAAATACCTCAGTGGAACCCTGTTAATTTGCTTCAAATGCTGTGTGCCTTGTATGGCTCTTGAACAGATTTATCTTTCCGGTTTAAAGATTTGAATATCCCAGCTGTGTTTTACCAGATTGAAACAGCAGAAATGGGCTTGTTTTATGACAAATAGCTACAGAAGGTAGCTGTTAATCATAGTCTAAATTACTCCCTCTTCATCCTTTCAAACAAAAGTGTGAGTGAGCAGATAGCAGATGGGACTTGCACGGTGTCCAGGAGGTCAGCAGATTCCAGGTCTTTCAAATATGTATAGCAGAAATTAATTGCAGATCCATGGGTTTTCATACTCCAGATGCTGTGTTTGAGGAGTGTAGCCATGAATAAATCAGCTAATCTCAAAGGCTGCAGAAATGTACGAAGAGCACAGTGGTCTCTGAATTATTTGGAGACATTGTATCTTATTATGGCCTTAGAAAATGGAATTGTTTTGCTTTTTGCATTTGATTACTTGCCTGAGCAAGTGATGATGATTATCCTCAAGGGAGGAAATGTTGCTTTAGGTCCATGGGTGAAAAACACATCGACTCATATACAAAGACAGAGGAGACAAAGGCTGTGTTAGGGGGCTTGTTTCCCATGAAAAGGTATAAGTGCTGGGCCAAGGAGGTAACAGAATATTGTTTGTCTACAGAGGAAAATCAGATCTGTTTGCCTTCTAAGATGCCTCCTTTTATTTCATTTGAGAAACCTAGGACTGGAAGCTGAAGTTTAAGTGGGAGCATGTGTATTAAGATGCTGGGTCTGATGAGCAGGATGGAAAAAAGAATTGTTCATGTGTACTCTGATACATTGCTGTTCTGACCATCCACTATTATTATGCAAATACATTCTACTGAGAGGAATGAAGACACAGGGATTCCAACTCATTGAAATAGGAGGTTGGTTTAAATCTTTTAAAAAGCAGAGGGAACATAATCTCCATTTTTCTCATTCAAAGCATAAAAATGAAAATTTTAAAATACTTTCAGCTATCCTCCTTACTGTTAAAATAATCATCAAATAAATGAAATCCCAAAATTGAGCCAAATTGCTAATTTTAAAACATGCTTTTATGGAGGTACAACTAATTCTTCTTGGCAATACTTAGCTGATCTTCTAAATCAGACTTTGAAAGAATTGTGGCTTTGGATTTTGTGAGAAAATTGAATTTGCTGAAAAGACCAAGATTTTTCTTCCCTGAATTATATAAGAAGTGCTCGTTTTCTTCAGTGTTCAGGCAGAGAGAACCATGAAACATTAGGGTGCTTTGTCAGATACTTTATTGAAAGTCATATTTTTTCAAATGTAGAAAACCTAGTCACGAAGGGTGAAGTCCTGAAGGAGTAACCTAAATAAACCACTTTCTGTTGTGAGGAAGATTTACTCTTCCTATTGCAGGCTAGCCTTGAAAGTATGCAGCTTTCCTAGCATCCACACAATGCCCAGGGATTTCCATGCATGACCGGATACTTCCAGATTGAAGATTTGCAACTCCACAGTAATTCATCTCCTTGTATCCTGGGAGTCTGATTGCCAGGCATGATCCATGGCATGTCCCCCTGTGGGCATCTGCTCTCACAAAGTGGGACGGTGGTTAAGTAACATAGTATTTGCTGCGTTTCTTTTTCCCGTCTAAGCTCCTTTGGGCTGGCAAGAGTCTCACAGTGAAGGGCTCTTCTTTTCCTTGATATATTCAGTCCTTCACACGCAGTTTCCAGTTTTCTCCTGTAAATGCCAAAAAAGGTAATGCTGACATTCAGTGCAAAAGGAGATGGGCGGTGGGAGGATTGCTGGGTGCAATTCCTCTGCAGTTAAACAGGGAGAACCTCAGATGCTGCGGTGGTTATGCTGGCTGAATGGCTCAAAATGCGTCTTATTTGTAAGGTGTACAGGATCCAGTTGTTGCACTTCTAAATGGAATAGCAGGTTTCCCTTGGATATCATTGTATTTTTTGAAAGTGCGGGGTCTGGTCTGAGTTGTACTCCACAGGTCATTTCTGGGGGCTGCTGAGCATTGCATGGTGTTGGCCTTTAACTCCATCTGGAAACAGCAGTAACTGAGTAGATCCTGGAAGTCTCAGGACAAGCTTTACAGGAAGGATGTGGTACTGTTACCTAACCTGGCTGGCAGTGAAATGAGCACTGCACTGGGAATTGAAAGAGCCTGAGCAAGGGAGAAGCGTAGGTGTGCTTTGATGAAAGTGAATTTGTAGTCCCTACCAGTGTGCACGGAACAGGTGAGTGGGCACCACACTTCAGATGTTCAGGTGATTCCTCTTCTGAAACAGGATCAAGGTGCCAGTCTGATTCGCCCCATTCCCATTAAAAGTCACGCTGAGGAAGGATGCATCAGGTGTGCCTCAGCCACGTGTGGCAGATGCGTGCCTGCCTCGTGCTCGTGCAGAGTCTGTCTTTGGAAAATATCTTTTTGTCTACTTCACAATATTGTGCGTTTTCTTTGTTAAAATCGATGATTCTCATTGATTTAATCCTTTGCTGCACAGGCTCTCCAAAACCCATGGAACTTCTGCAGTGACTGCTTGATACAGTTACAAGTTAGTTATAATCTCAAACCTGCATTCAGAGATGAGTGAAAATAAACCCGAGGAAGGAAGACATAAGCCTGCATTATGAAATGGCCTGGAGCTCAGATGCTTGTCATAGTCAGGCTTTATGAGCTGTGCAATGACTTGGTATTTCTCCTGTTTCTAGGCTTGTGTTGCAAATGGTAACAAGCCCCCTGCTGCAGTAAGAAGGGCTTGTTTCCATAGTACATGCCTGTGAAAAAATCAAAGCATCACAAAACAGAAGAAATTAATGTTACTAGTTTTTCAAATTTTCTATGAATTTCTATAAATATTAAATTTTCTGCAAATTTGACAATATTATTTCTATTAAAGTATACCTGGCATTGAAGTGTTCTACAATTATTTGCAGGAGGAAGTTGTTGCACAGTTTGAGCACCTAGCGTGAGAAAAGGTGATCTGAGTTTAAGCTTCCAGGTTTTGCCACTGGCTTCAGGGGCAGTCATGAGCAAGTCATATAACTTCACTATATTCCTCTTTCCCACATGTAAAGTACAGATGAATTTATAAATGACCCAAAGGTCATTTGAGGATATGTGCTGAAAGCATTTAGAAATGAGGGCTCTCTGAGTAGATGTCCATGTGCATCAGTATAGAACATACTGCAGTCAAGAGATTGGCACATTTGTATAAATAGCAGGAGGAAAGCACATCCACTTGTGACTTTGATATTACTAAATTTGGGGTTAACTTGATTAGGTGTTCCCAGAGGCAGCCTGCTTTTTACTACTGTTTTGTTCTTTTTTGTTTTGTTTTAGCATTGTAAAACTTAGGGAAATGTGAAGATAGGCATTGTTGTGGTGCCTTTGTCTTTACAGCCTGTCAGAAAGGATGGTTGGCTTTCCTTTGGTTGGGTTCACACCCGTGACTGTGTTTGACTTGGGTAACTTCAGGTTCCTGATCTGGAGGACCTGTGGGCTTGTGCAAAGAGTTGCTGTCATGTTTCCAGCCTTCTGACCTGGACTGGCCATCAGGAACTCCACCAGTGCCTGATTCCACAGAGAGGTAGTCCAGGCAGCTCAGCAAAACACTGAAAATACATAGCAAAGAAAACATCCCTCTGTCACCTGAACTAGCAGGTGCTCTGCTGGTGGCCAGGAACAGGGCCTGTGTCTTTTGACAGAAGCCCACCATGTTGTCATACCTTCAGCCCTGGAGATGCTCGTGGCACCAGTAATGTAGCCAGCCACACAAGTTTTCTTATTCTTTTGCCAGCACAGGGTTGTCCCACCCATAAAATGCAGGGAGGGAGTTTCTTAACGCTCATCTGTGCTGAAATCACGCTGCCAGCTCAGTGCTGGCTTAGGGAAAGGTGAGGAAGAGCAGCACAGTGCTCTGTAGCTGTCAGACAGAGATTGGGGCTGTAAGCGTTTGTATCGATTAAGAGCTACTGGCACCAGGCTGCACACAGACAAATGAGCATAAATAATTACTCAGCTGGAACTCAGATTTCTTTTTCCTGGACAAAGAACAGTTATACTCCCAGAAGGTACAATTTACAGGATGCTTTAAAGCCAGAACTTGCTAAGTTTTCACTTCTTTTATGGATTATTCTTAAAAAGGGGACCAAAAAGGCATGGAAGTACTGCTTTGGAAATTACAGATTTGCAGGAAAACCTCCTGGGTTTGATGCACTTACGCTGCAACATCATGAGTATTTGTCTGTATCACTTTCTATACTGCTTTATTTTAGCTATAGCTAATAATCATATACAGTGCAATATAAACTGTGTGCAGTTTTTGAGACATGATTAACTGTGCCTCATCAGTACATGAAGGAAAAAAATTATAAACCATGTAATTGGGGGGAGAGACTGTGTATATTGAGCTCTAACAGCGATGTTGTGACACATTGCAATCACGGCACTGAGAGCATGACAGTACTCACTTCAGCATCGCTCTGCTTTTGAATGCCTCTCTAAAGCCAGTGGAAATATTTTCCTCTGAAAGCTTGTTTAAATGTTCTAGGATAAAGCTGGTTCAGGCTTAAGCACTGAGTGCCTCTGTTCCTTATCGGAAAATGTTTGAGTATGTTTGCATAGAACAGTTGGGGCCCAAAGCCATTAGTCACTGACACATTATGGAACGTGTTACGTACTGGAAACTCATGGCAGGCTGCAAAATTTTGGAAATCCATAGATTTTGTATCATCCATGGAGAAGCCTGGGACAACAGACTTGGAAAACGGGCATATCCTTGTGGATCATCTTCCTGTCCATGGAGGAATCACCACAGATGCCATGTTTGGCAGAGTAACTTCCTGCAGGCTTTTGTGTGCTTCTCTCTCTTTGCTTGTTTTCCATCTCTTGACATTTACCTAGGGGTGGGTCAGCAGAGCCTGCTATGGAGATCTGTTAAGAGATGGAGGCAGAAAAGGAAACTGTAGCCATCTGTGTGTCCTTATGCTGGCTTACATGATGGACCAAAGTTTAGCCCCGTGTGCAGAAGGCTGGTGTGATTTGCCCTTGGGAGACCAACCTGGAGTTATTTGCATTGCCAGGACTAATGAAAGTACACAGGGCTGAGGAGATTGCATTAAGAGCTGTGCTAACAACATGAAGGTTTGCCTGCTTCTGTGTCTCTTAGCTGTGCACTACTGGAAATGTACACAGCTTTTTGTTAGCTGGTCCAGGTGATAAAGTCTGGATGTGACATGTCAGAGATGCAGAGCACAGGGGCTTACACTGTTTCCACAATAACATCAGCCCTGTAAGGGCTGGTGGCTGTGTACAATAAATCTCTGAAAATTTGGGACCTAGTAAAGCAGGGAGTGGCATCAGGGGTAGACTGAGTACAACACTGAAGGATTCAGGATCTGGCTGTGCAGTGCCACAGCTGACCTGTGTTGGCAGTTCAGCTCCAAGTGTCTAAGCTGGACTTGGAGACCACCACAGGTCCCTTCCAGCCAATGCTTCTGGTGACTGTATGATCCTGTGGAAGGCTGACCTCTGTTACATAGTCATGTCCCTTGAGGGAGTGCCAACAGGATACACATGGAAGCACACCTGGTATTGTGCTAAAATTGTTGGATTTGGATCTGGGAGCTACTGTCATTTATTTGACAGGAGAGGGAAGTCCCTTTGTCCAGAAAATTCTCTTGAGGCCATCTTGACTCTGGAAGGACCAGAAGAAATGTCAAGACTGCACCACAGGCCAAATGTTGGTAGATACGTGGTCATAATGGGCACAAGAGTTTCAGGCTTCATATTTGGTTTCTGTATAGGACTTTAATCTGTCTTTGGACTACTTTGGGATCTGGTGATGCTGGGGAAGAATTGACATGGCACATCACTGATAGTGGTACTGACAGAGTTGTTGAATTTAATATTTTTGAGGATGTGCTTCAGTGTCACAGAGCATTATGAAGGGCATACGTGTTCACAGAGACTACTGCGGCATCACTTGGAAGTAGAAAAGCTCCCAGATTTGCCCACAGAGGTCCATAAATGTGAATGTGTCATGGTTTAACCTCAGCTGCCAACCAAACTCTAAACAGTCACTCCCTCACCTCATCCCCTGGCTGGCTGGGGAGGAGAATCAGAAAAAATAGTAAAAAGTTGTGGGTTGAGATGAGGAGTTTGATAATTGAAATTAAGTAAAATATAATACTAATAATTATAATAATGACAAAAAAACCAATTGTAATTAAAAATAGAGAGAGACAAAAAAACCACAAGAAAACCAAGAGATGCACGATACCTTTACTCACCACCCACTGACAGATGCCCAGCCCCGTCCCCAAGCAGTGATTGGCCCCTCCCAGCCAACTCCCCCCAGTTAATCTATGGGCATGATGTTCTATGATGTGGAATATCCCTTCGGCTCATTCAGCTCGCTGTCCTGGCCATATTCCCTCTTGGCTTCTTGTGCACCTGCTCACTGGTAGGGCAATGTGAAAAATCCTTGGCTTAGTGTGAGCACTGCGCAACATCAGGGTGTTATCAACGTTATTCTCATGCTAAATCCAAACCACTACTTCTGCTANAGCTGCCAACCAAACTCTAAACAGTCACTCCCTCACCTCATCCCCTGGCTGGCTGGGGAGGAGAATCAGAAAAAATAGTAAAAAGTTGTGGGTTGAGATGAGGAGTTTGATAATTGAAATTAAGTAAAATATAATACTAATAATTATAATAATGACAAAAAAACCAATTGTAATTAAAAATAGAGAGAGACAAAAAAACCACAAGAAAACCAAGAGATGCACGATACCTTTACTCACCACCCACTGACAGATGCCCAGCCCCGTCCCCAAGCAGTGATTGGCCCCTCCCAGCCAACTCCCCCCAGTTAATCTATGGGCATGATGTTTTATGATGTGGAATATCCCTTTGGCTCATTCAGCTCGCTGTCCTGGCCATATTCCCTCTTGGCTTCTTGTGCACCTGCTCACTGGTAGGGCAATGTGAAAAATCCTTGGCTTAGTGTGAGCACTGCGCAACATCAGGGTGTTATCAACGTTATTCTCATGCTAAATCCAAACCCCTACTTCTGCTAGAAAGAACATGACCCCTGTTGCAACTGAAACCAGGACAGGCAGACATATCATAGGTGAGATTCACCTTGGGTCTCTTGCTGAGCACGGCAGGAGGGAGTGGCTGGTCCCTTGGACGGCCGGAATCCTNTCAGAAAAAATAGTAAAAAGTTGTGGGTTGAGATGAGGAGTTTGATAATTGAAATTAAGTAAAATATAATACTAATAATTATAATAATGACAAAAAAACCAATTGTAATTAAAAATGGAGAGAGACAAAAAAACCACAAGAAAACCAAGAGATGCACGATACCTTTACTCACCACCCACTGACAGATGCCCAGCCCCGTCCCCAAGCAGTGATTGGCCCCTCCCAGCCAACTCCCCCCAGTTAATCTATGGGCATGATGTTCTATGATGTGGAATATCCCTTTGGCTCATTCAGCTCGCTGTCCTGGCCATATTCCCTCTTGGCTTCTTGTGCACCTGCTCACTGGTAGGGCAATGTGAAAAATCCTTGGCTTAGTGTGAGCACTGCGCAACATCAGGGTGTTATCAACGTTATTCTCATGCTAAATCCAAACCACTACTTCTGCTAGAAAGAACATGAACCCTGTTGCAACTGAAACCAGGACAGGCAGACATATCATATGTGAGATTCACCTTGGGTCTCTTGCTGAGCACGGCAGGAGGGAGTGGCTGGTCCCTTGGACGGCCGGAATCCTGAGGAGGCTGCCCGCAGCAGATCCTCTTCCAGGAGGTCTTTCTGCCCACCATTATCAGGGCTATAGGCTGGATGCTTATCAGCTGTTGGTGAAAGTTCATTAGTTTGGGCAAAGCCTGGATGAGTGGCATGCTATTGCTCACTGTGCCACGCAGGCTGGGCACAGCAGGAGCACGAGCGAGGGAGGAGGCTGAGCGCAGCACACGTCCCCTTGCGCTTCAGCATGGCTGCATAAAAACCCGTTGGGTGCTGTGGCATTGCTTTCACCTTTCATATGTTTCTAGCTTGTTAAAATTATATCTTGATAAGTACATGAAGTCACAGCAGATGGCAAAATCTGAAACGTTCTCTCCAACTCTTCAATTAGGTTTTCAGTTATCCCTTTATGAAAGGCACTCTGCGAGTGTCTGAAAGTATTGCAAGTATTTAAATAAGCTCCTGGTGCGACTTCTAAGAGCTAAAGTCGACATTGATATCTTTATGAAAGGCTTTCTTGGGTTTTCTCTGTTGTTTTTAACCTCTTGTGGAATGTTTTGATCTTGTTCAGATACTAGTTTGATGTCTTTCCTTGATGTGGTGCTGGACACATCAAAACATCGGCCATGCAAATGATCTGTATTCCTTACCCCAGCAGTAGTGACACATGTGGTTTGGGGATTGTTCAAAATGCAGTTGTGCCCAGCAGAGCTGTGGACAGCACATATTTATATACTGTATTTACCATCACTACCATGTTTACAGAATGCAGTAGCTCACAGGCTCCTGTTCAGAGTTAAAATGACTGCATGTTTAAGTAGCAGGCTGAAAGTAAACTGTAGTCAGGGCTGGTAGCAGTGCCTGGTAAAACATTTGATGCTTTCTTCCATAATAGTGTCCAAAATGACATTTTTTACTTAAACTTGGGAAGAGTTTTCTGGGAATGGCTAAAAGCTAAAAACCAGTAAGACAGTAGATACCACCCAAGTAAAGTCTTGAAAGCGTCTGAACTCTGTCAGCTGAAATTCCAGCCTTCTTTCTTTTTATCCCAGGTTTACTTGAGGCACCAAATAGGGAAACTTTCAGTCCAGGAGGTTAAATTTTATCCGAATTATAAACAGCTGACAGGATATTGGTTAATAAGAGACAGTGCTGACCGTGCCACCCATAGTTTCTGTGTAAGCACAGAAATACATGGACTGCAGCAGGGTAGAATTAGCTCGTCTTTGATGGTGCAGTTCTCATGCAACCTGCATATGGTACCAGAGTGGAAGTGGATTTAATGATCCATTGCATTAGTAACAGAAAGGTTTCAGAATAAACTCATGAATGGATGCTCCTTTCATCTGATATGGCTCTAGTAACATTTTACATGATGTGATGCTATTTACCACATTGTTACAACACCAGAGAATTCTTACTTTCCTGCTTTGAAAGCTGTACACAGTCAACACCAAACATGAGCTGTTCACAATGTAAAAATCCTATTTCTAGGTACAACTTAGTATTAATACGTTATAAAAGCTGGGGAAGATGTGAATCATACTGTCCTAGGTGCTATGTATATAATTCAGAAAGGTATCAAAGCCTTACATGATAAAAAATAATGTGCAAAACACAGTAGATGGCAGATGGATCTAATCCAGAAATGAAGCAGCAGAGTAAGTTTGTGTTTAGTTTCAAAAGTATTTTATTAGTGAGATTTTGAGGACAGCTTTTTCTGTGCTGATTTAATATTCTGTTGCACTTTGTTCTATCTTTTCTTATGTTTCTGTAGGTGTGCTTCCAACAAAACGTCAGATTAGGAAGAAAATACAAAATGTTTTGTAACAACAAAAATACTCCTGCAGAATAATTATGATTGATAATTATATATGATAAAATTATGTATGGTAATTATTCAATAAGATTTTTAAAATATGTTACCCAGCCTTCTTTAATTATTCCATCTGTCACAACTGAAAATGAGCATTTTCTAAAAAAATTCATGTTCGGGGCTCAATTGAGAACCCTTCAGATCATCCTTATTTGGGACATATTAACTGCCAGATTTGTGTGGAGATGCAGAAGGTGTCTTGCTGTTTGGTCTATCGAGAGGTATTTAAAGAGAAAATTCATTTCTAGTCTGTAAATGGCAGCTGGGGAGAAAGGTGAGGAACAGCATTGACAGGTAAAACAGCTGTTTGGGGAAAACCAAATGGGTATAAATTGACTGTGAATAAATCGAGGTGGGAATTGGAGGATGTTCGTAATCGTTGGTTAAGGTATGCTCTGAGAGACAACTCAAACTGCACCAAAAAAGCATTTGTTAAAACAGGAGAAGAAAACAGCTTTTTCTTTCACGTGTCCATGGTTTTGCTGTAACAGGAGCGGTGCTGAACACAAAAGAGCCTCTGCAATATTGTGACAGCTTTCTAGAAAGAAATTGTTTGTCCACACTGCAGACTAATCTTACTCGTTTTAGTCTGTAAAGGTAAATTTGATACTCCGAGGACAGATTTTGTTTCCTTTTTTCCCATTTTCCCCCTTTTCTTTCCTCCACATACCTGGTTATTATCTCAGTATTTGTTGTATGCTATTGCAAATGCCAATTTTTGGTTTAAATTCCAAGTTGACAGTAAAATCAGGGATGCAAAAGATGGTTTTGAGCTAAAGAACAGAAAAAAATGAGAATATACTAACTTGGTTCTTAATAATTGCAACAATGTAATATGGTATCCGCTCATCAAATACCATTTATTGTTTAAAAGGCTTTCAGTGCAATCTATCAAACAATTACTAAAATTGCTAGATTAGTGACTTTAATAAACTTCTATTTTGTAACAAATCCAGTTGGCATAAATACTTTAAAGGTATTTATTTTATTTTATGTATTTGTTTAAAGGTATTCATTGTTGTAGAGTGGTATTAATCTGCAGCTATAATTCTTTCTTGTGTCTCTGTTGGTTGGTAATTGACACAGACCAATGTGAAAAACAAGGTAAGCTATTGATAGCTCAGTAAAAATCTCTACTGCCAAACAAGGATTTGAATTTTCATACAGCTGTGCAGTTAGAGGTAATATCTAATTGCAGAGTAATAAAAATGCAGTATATGCAAACAGGTATATTTTCGTTTATTATCAAACTTGGCGTGAAGGTGTAATAAACAAATTAGTACTTTCGATTTAAGATGGAAGCAAGTGGGTCTAAGGCACTGCTTTTAGAAAGGGCAGAGCTGTTCGTTTCTCACGGGTAGGTTGGAGTGAGAAGGACGGTGCGTGTTCCGCGGGTGGATGTAATTTTTGGTGTCCCTGCGCGGTGGCAGCGGGGGCCAGGCAGGGGCAGCCGTGCGAGCAGCCGTGCCCGGGCGGTCGCTGCCTGCCAGGGCTGCCCCCGGCTGCGCAGGAGGGGTGGGCAGGAGGGGCCGCACGCCGCACACGGGCTGCCGGAGGTGCCGGAGCAGCGGAGAGGGAGGCGAGCCCTGGGGCACGGCCGCAGCAGCAGCCGCGGGTTGCTGCAGGCGGGGCAGTGTGCCAGCACACGGGCTCGCCGGGACGGAACAGCCCGGCAGATGCCTGGTTTTTTTTTTGTTTTTGTTTTTTTTTCCCTTTTTACCCGTGCACTGAATATAATTTTAAATCACCTCTAATAATGCATTTTTCTGCTCGAGTTTGGGAGCTATGCTTGCTGGTACCCATAAGGGAATGCCTCGTGTCCTGCTGAGTTTAAAAGTTAAGCTGTGGTTTCCAGATGCGTTCACATCTTTAATGAAGGTTCTCTTTTTGTGTTTGGTGCAGGGCCGTATCTGCAGAAAAGCTGGCAAATCAAAAAAGTCATTCAGTCGAAAGGAAGCTGAAGCAACATTTAAGAGTTTGGTGAAGACCCATGAAAAATATGGGTGGGTCACCCCACCGGTCTCTGATGGCTGATGTTAGCAACCTGCACTTGACAAAAATGCTGAACAAAAGTACTGTGACATCTCCTCAGTGCTGTACACCGCCCATCCTTTTCTACTTCAGCTTCAGTTACATACCATGAATGTCAAGGAGACATCTAAGTTATTTATGAACAGATGTGTTTACAGAGGGAGAGGAAAAAAAATGCTGTGTAGGATTATATTTCAAGACTGGAGAATGGTCATCATTGAAGTCACTTGAGCGGATGCTGAGATTGCGTCATTTGCCCCCATACAGCCCACATTTTCTTCAGCTTCTTTCCATGACAGCAGCACCAAACAGCAGTACTGGAAAGTCTATCCATTACTGCTCAGTTCATTTAAATGTAAATGAAACAGTTAATATTTAATAGGGAAGCAGTGCATTGCAGGTACATGTTTGCTGTGCTGTTTATCTTTGTCTCCTAGCAGGTCAACATAACTTGAAGATTTGTCTTTATGTGGAACTGTGGTCTGCTGTGACTAAATTTAGACCTCATTTGTGCTCTATATATGACCTTTAATTCATAAGTGAAACCAGAATTAAAATGCTGAAAGGTCCTAGTGTTGAAAAATTATTAAGTGGAATCACCCAACCGGTTACAATGTGCTCTCTGTGCTGATATTGTGATGTGCTGTTCAGAAATAAACCAGTGCAGTTAGCTGAAGGTTAGGTGGTTTTTTAAAACACATCCACGCCAGGGCTCAGAGGAGTTGGTCAGTGGCAGCAGAACAATGATTATTACGCTGCCAGTACCTTCTGCAGTAGCATGTGGCCTGTCAGTTCTTCAAAACAGCAAAACAAATGAGTGGAAATGGACAAAGCAACCTTAAAATTTTATCTGTTTAATTTTGAAATGATATGCCAGTAACAGAGTAAAAAATTTCAAGTCAAATGGAACATGGTTTGTAAGATGAGTTGCATGACTGGAATTTTTCTTTTTTATTTTCACTCAATAGACATTGTATGTACTTAGAGCCCAGTATCTGAGAAAACCCACTGATGTATATAAATGTCCTATTATTTAATCATTAAAATTTAAGTTTTCTGGTAAACAAATCAAAAAAACCAACTTTCTAAGGGACTCCATAAAAGCTGAAGGTAATTTCAAGAATGGTATAGAAAAGCATTAAAAAATGTGGATTCCGAATGGAAAATCATATTGGACACGTGCTGAATAAAATCACCAGTATCATTTCTGTTGCCTCAGGAATTCAATCATTTTGGCCAGCTTTTGTATTCAAAGTAATGAGTTTTCTGTTGTGAGATTCTAAACACCATATAGATGTGTCTGTTGTGGTGGTATTTTAATTGAAAGTAGGACAGTATCGATTGTAAGACTGATTTGGAGGGGGAAAGCAGAGTGTGTTTGGAAGCGCCTTCCATTGTATGGCTAACACAACAACAAATCGAAATGGTTGACCAGTTTCTGTTTGTATTACAGCAACACTGGAGACTGTGCAGAGAGCTTGGGGGTCTGGTGTTTGATTTAAAACAAGAAGAACAAAAGGAGTACAATGGAGTTCAAAGACAAGAGAAGAAGCAGCAGAGCAGATATTCTTGCAGTGCTGGTGCAAAAACACTGCTCAGTGAGGCTGTCGAGCTTTGTCAGCTAGATACAGAGAAAAATAATCAAAGCCTTCACCAAAAGGAATATGCAGGTCAGAGCCACTCAGTTTTGTGGGCATAGCTGGTTTCTTGCACTTCTGATCTTCATCAGCAGTCACTTCTCTTTCTCCTCTGATCATTTGTGGTGTGCCTTAACTCAGTTACAAAGAGAAATGCTTTATACCACACATCTGCCCAGATCTTGCTGTCATTTATCTCACTCTGCTTTATACTTGGAGACAAGGCTATAATCGGTGTATATATGTACTTTTCCTCTCAAACTGCTTATCAGTTCTGTGCATCCAGCAGCAGGATGTGTCTTGTGAGTGAGGAATAGCATTTCAAGTAATTCACTAACTCAATTTTTATAAACTTTATTTGCTCTCCATTATGAAAGAGGAAACTGGTATGTTTAGTTAAGCACCAAATAATTTGTAATCCCTAGCGGGAGTCCCTGAGAACATAGAGAGTGATCTAGCACTGCAAAGCATAAGGTTTGTTATTTCCCTTCAGAAAGGCTCTTCCCTCATCAGCACAGTAAAATTATGTTAAAAACATCACAAAGGTGTGGTAAGTCATTGGAGGGGGATTATTTCATTTACTGCTGTTTTTTAACCTGTCTCTTTTTTTTCTGTCAGTGGGTTATTTTAAATCTTCCTGAGAACCATATCTTTAATATTTAATTAAAGGGTTAGCTAAAAGGAACATAGTGGGTGGATTGCTACCACTTCCCTCAAACCTACTTATTATGTGTCTTCTTAAGTGTGCTTTAAATAGTTAGAGCAAACATCATTGCTAAAAATCACAGTTACTTTCTGGCTGTAGGAGGTTCTCTGCATCACTCAGTGTCTTGGAGCAGTAGGAGAGGCAAATCAAAAAATCTGGAGTGTTTTGAAGCTGAAGCAAAAGGGGAGCTGAGTGCGTGTGATGATAAGCTGCAGCAACAACTCGTGCAAGGAGGAAAGAAGGCAAAGCACACTGCAGGAACTAGGGCAGGACGAAGTTCCTGCTGCACCAAAAATAATACTGCTGCTATTAAAGAGATGATGGCTTATGGCAGGAGCAGCCTGTGCTGGGGGCATGCAGGAAAAAGGGGACAGCAGGGAGTGCAGAAGCTTTGTGCTTCAGAGCAGGGAGGGAGGGAGGGAGATGGCTAGGAGAGTGGTTAATTAAGAGATCTATAAAGAGAGTTGATCTATTTCAGGGAAAATTAGTTCATGGTTTTTTTCCTAGCTGTATGCTAGGCAGCTTCTACTTTCTCTACAACAGACCAGCCTAAAAGAAAAGTGAAGAAGAAAATTGGGAAAGATGTATGAGGAGAAGGAAAAGAGGAAGACCTGAGAAGAGAGAGAGAGAGAGAGAGAGAGAGAGAGAGAAAGTGTGGTCTGGAGAAGATGTAACTGGGCAAGTAAAACGCAGGACAAAAAAAAAAGACTGATAATGGAAGGGTATAAGATGAGGGAGGCAGCACAGCATCAGAAAAAGCAGTTTAGGTAAGACAGCGTGCAGGAACTTGTTGCAACAGGAACTTATTTCAGAGCTTCTTCAGGTACCTAAGATCCAATAATGTCCTTCTGTTTGTATCCCAGAAAGTGAGAGCTTCTTCTATGTTCTATGCTTCTGGCAGATGAAAAGAAGGATGTTAGGATTAGGAGCAGTGTTGTGGAACTCAAACTAGGCCGTCACATCTCTTCTGTGACTGAGAAATAAGCCCAAGTGTCATTCCCAGATTCTAAATTCCAGGAGGCCAAAATAAAAACAGATTGGACAGTCATCTGCTTGGTCAAAGTTCCTCAAAATCAGCGAAGTGGGAGGATTTCTTTTGCAGACAGCAAACCTCAATATTCCTCATTTATCCAATGAAAGATCTCCTTAGGATTTCTTGTAAAATTAGCAGTCAGCACAGGTCCTTCAGCTCTCATTAGACCCGTTTTATCAGGAACATTATTTTCCATCTGCTGTCCCCAGAACAGATGATTAATTTGAAACGATCATCTGGGGAGGTGTGAAGCTTTATTGGGAAGTTACTTCCTGTCTCCTTTAGAATATATCCTTTTGGAAGATCTTCTTTGAGTCTGAAAAAGCTACTTGAATGAATACAGGCGTTGAGCACAGCAAGCTTATGATAAAGGAAGAAAGCTGTCTCTGAATACCTAAATGCTGAAAGATTCCCACAAATAATAGAACTGATGATTTATATGGGAATGTATTTCTGTGTCATTAGAAATTGGTCCTGAAAATTCAACCATCGAAACCTTAGCAGTCAAAGACCTCTTGAACTTTTGTTGTTTTCTCTCCCAAACACAGCGTGTCTCCTTCATTCCAGCCTAAACTTCAGTCCTGTGCCCAGAGAAAGATTGTAGGTATGGTCTGTTTGTTTGGTGCTGTGACAGTGTATTATGTTAAAAAAAGGAGACTGGTGTCATTATCCTTGTTGAAAGCAGTGCATAAGATCCTAAAATGAAGCTTCTTTCATAAACAGCAGAGTTGGAGCAAAGCCTTTCTAGGATGACAAATATATATGGTACGACAATGTAACATATATATATATATATATATATACTTTTAGAAAACTCATTTAGAAAGACATTGAGAATCACAACTGCCAAGCAGCGATGGCTGTGATGGCCAGTACTCTGATATGCTTGCACTTTCCATTCCACAGGAACTTGAAGTAGAGAGAAATATCTTCTTGATAGGGTGACTGTACAGAGAAGAATACTGTAGAATTAACTGGCTTTGGGATTTAAATAATTAATTTAAATTAATGGGTTTTCTTCTCCACTTCTTAATTTATTTTTCTTTCAAGATTTTCAGGCACCCACATGGAGCCACGGTGTCTTTATCTTACACTGGAAGTATGATCAGCATGGTAATTTGCATGACTCCAGTGAGGTGGTTGATTATGAACACACTTCTTATTGGAGAAGTTTTTAGAGGATAACTGACTTCCAGCTGAATGCCTGGGTGTGGAGCTTGGCAGACACACTGAGGATTTACTTGTCAGTGTTACGTAGGCAGATGTGATGCATGCATAGGCATCCCAAAGCTCAGCTGAAATTGCATGGGGAAGCATTTGCATGGAGTCAGTGTGAAAAGTTTGTCTCTTCCATGCAGGAGGTAACTTTTAGTGAGGAAGTTCCTCTCAAACTGTGCTATGATCCATACAGTAGAATTAAGTAGGCCGACCTGCTGGCACAATATAATTTTCCAGTTACGTTTTCCCTCCCTGACAAGCACCAACTCAAATAGTCTGCTACAGACATCACATTTCAGATGACAATTAGTAGCAATGCTGAAGTAAAACTCCTGGATATTATCTCCTCCAGCCTTCCCAGTGCATTCCTGAGGGGATGTAGCCCTAAGATCTAAGAGAACAGGGCAGACAGAGAGGGCTGTGCGCATGCACTGAGAGCATGCACTGCCCTACAAAGTGCCAGCTGTGGGACAAGGGGGACAGCAAGCCTCTGAGCTTACCTGGACTCTGTGCATCCTGTCTTGTCGAATACTGACCTTGCAAACATGTCACGGACATGGATATTACTTGGATTGAATGGAAGGGTTCAGTGTGCCTCTGACCCAAGTTCCTGCTTGCAGAGCAGATGGGTTACTAAATATGCACTGTGGGTTTTTGTGTAAGTTAGCGACACAGTTAAAGTTTTTGTTTTGCTGGCTCTGAAGAATAAAGTGGCTGTCAAACTAGGTCTGAGCACAAATAGGTTGGAAGTGAGTCACCTGCTATTATCAGAACAGTTGCACTGTAGAGGTGGTTTTGTCCTTACATCAAAGGGTGGAGGTGAGGTACTGCAAGGAGAGTCACCAATTGCAAGAAGTTAAAAAGACAGCCTGCCTCTGTCATGTGTGTGTGTCCCACATTACTGACTACTTAATTGCATCCTCTTCAGTGTACATTGCTCTGCTTCGTATATTTTAGCCCCTTCAAAGTTTTGCTCATATGCTAAGGAAACATTAAGCAAGCTGTGTAAATTTACATTAAAAGCCTTCGCTTCAATCTGGAAGCACGCAAATGCCGTGCTGACGCCTGTCAAATTTCACCAGCAGCTTCCTTGCACGAGTCACGGACAAATCAGTGATGACGGTAGTTAACACAAAAATAGAACCTCTGTAATTTGGATGTTTGACTTCTGTCTTTTCGCTGATTGCTTTGTCTTTTGGTTTGACTGACTGCAGATGAGAACGTCAAGCTAACAGCAGTGGAACTGTCATAGCGTTTGTTTATTTATAACAGTTCCTTTTGTTCATGCTGCTAAATAAGGTGGCAATAAATATTCATTGCAGTTGTGTTTCACCAAATGGGAATTCAGAGATAACTCCTCGCACTCTGAAAACTTTGCATTTTATACTCAGTGTTTGCCACCACACATAGCATTCATTATCTTTTGCCGTCAAATATTCTTGTATTTTCTTATTCAGTGACCTCCTGTGTTTTAAATTATTTGTGGTTTATTAACAGAAATATGTGAAATATGTTGCAGGTCCTCTTGGCAAAAATCAGTGAAATGTAACTGAACCAAATCTAGTTGCCTGGGTGATTTAGAAGTGTTCTTCACTTGCCATTTGCATTAGCAAGATCTGCAGACTTTTACTAAATATTCCTCAACAAAACCAAGGCTTCAATTTCAGCACAAAATCCATGCTGACATGGATTAACGTGTCTCGGAAATGAAAGCGGACCATCCTTAGAAGAAATTTTAAACCATTTATGCCAGGATCATTTAGTTCTGAAAATGCATGGTAACAATACAACACAGGTAATGCCTTATACTGGATGAGGTTTGCATTATTTGATTATTACATAAATATACTTTTGTAAGGTATTAATAGAATTTATGATGATCCCAGCAAACTGGGAGGAGTGATTGATATCCTGAAAGGTGGGGCTCACATTCAGAGGGACCCAGAGAAGCTGAAGGAATGGGCCAGCAGGAACTTCATGAAGTTTGACAGTGACAGGCATTAGACCCTGTATTCAAATGGAGCCACCCAACCGAGCAGGACAGGCTGGGGCTGTCTGGCATCTCTGCAGGAAAGAACTTGGAGTCCTGGGAAGACAGAAGTTATAGGGGATCAGCATGCACATCTTTCTCAAGGTCTCAAGGAAGACTAGCCACACTCTGGGCTCCACTGGCAAAGGCATTGCCAGCTGGTCATGGAGTGTGATTCTTTTCCTCATTTGTGCTTTGACATCTGGAGTATTATGTCCAGTTTTGGCCCCCCAGAACATGGCGCTTTTTGGCAAATTGAAGGGGCACCAAGAGAGCTCAGGATCTGGAGCCTGTGATGTGCAGGAAGAGGCTGAGAGAGCAGCCTCTGCTTAGACTGGGAGGAGAAGGCTGAGAGGGGGCTGACAGCAATCTTGCACTACCTAGAAAGGGATTACAGAGAAGATGCATGGACCCACTTCTCTGAGGTGAACAAAGAGCAAGAGGTGGAAAATGCAAATTGCAGGAAGCAAGGTCCCAGCTGGATAAAAGGAAGAATCTTTTCCAGCCATGCAGGCAGGCAAGCACTAGAATAGGTTGCCCAGAAATAATGGAATCTCCACTGAGGGAGATTTTTGGGGCTTAGCTGCATAATGCCCTGAGTAACCTGATCCATGCTTGAAGCAGGCATTTTGACTAGAGATCGCCATAGGTCTATTCCAAACTAAATATTTCCATGATTCTGTTATATTATATGTGTTATAAAATTCTGCTATTCAGAGATATTGGAAAAACAAAATTTATAGCCAAAAATATGCCTGATTCATAAAGCTGCTAACCTCCAGAAAGTGTAAAGTATCCCCTTCCAAGCACTCTGAGCTCTAACTTCATTGCATGGATGTTGGAGTATGAAGCTGTACGAACCCCTGCTGAAAGGTGTCACTAATTCACACTAAAATTCTTGCATACCTACACCAGCTATGACTTTACTGTTGCAAATATTTTCCATGTAAATGGATGTTTTCAGAGAACTTTTAATTCTGCTTTGCCTGAAGAGCTTTAAGCTTAACAGGTTTGTCATGTTGTCTGTTTACCTGCAATGCAAGATTGAAAAATACTTCCCTCCGTAGAAGCAATGGAAAGCAAGCCTGGAGCTTACAGAGAGGATCTTCTGCAAGAAGGATATTTAAAATATGGAAAGCAAGCTACTCGAATTGTAGTTGTGTCACAATGCAAGTCTTTCATGTTTGCTAAGGTGAGCTGTCCTTGAGTTCTTAGGGCCAAAGTCCCTGTTCTCAATAATGCCCTGGTTTTACCTCCTTCAAACATTCTGCAAATTAACATCTGAGGTAAAAAATATATTGGTGACATTTCTGACAGGGACTTTCTCCTGTAATATGTCATATCATAGAATATGCTGAGTTGGAGTGGGCCACCCAGGATCATCAAGTCCAACTCCTGGCTCTGCACAGGAAACCCCAAGAGTGACACCCTGTGCCTGAGAGCATTGTCCAAACACTTCTTGAACTCTGCCAGGCTGGTGCTGTGACCACTACCCTGGGGAGCCTGTTCCAGTGCCCAACCCCCCTCTGGATGAAGAACAGTGTTCTAACATCCAACCTAAACTTCCTCTGACACAACTTCAGGCTATTTCCTTGGATCCTGTCACTGATCACCACAGAGGAGAAATCAATGTTGGTTCCTCCTCTTCCCCTCGCAAGGAAGTTGAGACTGCAATGATGTCTCCCCTCCGTCTCCTCCAGGCTGAACTGGCCAAGTGATCTCAGCTGCTCCTCACATGGATTCCCCTGAGGGCCTTCACGATTTTTGTTGCCCTCTTTTGGGCACTCTTTAATAGTTTAATGTCTTTCTTACATTGTGGCAGCCAAATCCACTCACAGGACTCGAGGTGAGGCTGCTCCAGGGCAGAGCAGAGCAGGACAATCCCCTCCCTTGCCCGGCTGGTGATGCTGTGCCTGATGCCCCCCAGGACACACTTGGCCCACCTGACTGCCAGGGCACTGCTGATTCGTGTTCAGCCTGCTATGGACAGGACTCCAGGCATCTTTCTGTAGCACTGCTTTCCAGCATCTAATTCCTCAGACTGTCCATACATCCAGGATTGCCCCATCCCACGTCCAGAATCCGACACTTGACCTTGTTAAAATTCATACAGTTGGTCATTGCCCATCTCTCTAATTTTTCAAGGTCTCTCTGCAGGGCCTCTCTGCCGTTGAGGGAGTTCCTTCCAGTTTAGTGTAGTTTGCAAACTTTCTTGAAGTCCTGCATCCAGGTCATGTCACAGTACAGTTCTTCTGCTTTGCATTTGATGTCCACATCTTGCTGCACAACAGATCCCACTTTGGTCAATACATGTACTTCCCCTGACCGCCTTACAGGGTCAAAGGCTCTACAGGCAATGTGAGGATCTGGATTTACCTTTCCTTCCCTGCTCCTTTGTATGCTTTACATCACTGCACCTGAATACGAAAGCTTTCTCTGATTTCACTTATTTTGACCCTGTTTCTGAGAAAAAGTTGTGTTGTCAAGTACCTCTCCCTCACAAGGGCAGTCAGAGCACTTGGAAAAACAAAGGGATGGAACAAAAGGCTCATGTATTCCAAGTGAGTAGCCCTAGAGCACAGCTGGTAACGTTGCCAGAGTGAATAGTGCTGTGATTCAGCTCCCTTATCCTCTGCATCCCGCAGAATGGAGTCATACTGGAAGTGCCATCAGTCTGAATGCTAAGCACTGCAAGGGCAGTTTTGCTGCTCTCAGTGAGCACAAGTGGTGCCCAGCCTTCCCAGGGCTCTTGCAAACAAGGTGAGTGCATCTATGCTGAGTCACTTCTCCCCCATCCTCCATCACAGAGCAGAAAAAAATCTGACCCTTGTCCTGACCTTCTGAACAGTTACTCTACGGGCAGTCGGTTATTCCTGATGAATTTTTAATTTTTATAGGTATTTTTATTTGATATTTACTTTTATGCATCCATATACACACACACACACACACACACACATATATACACATATATATACATATATATGTATAGGTGAACCCTGGACCCAAATCAAGACCAAAGATGAAACAGACTCTCTTCTGGTATTCTTTTGACCATAACACCCATGAGGTTTTCACACTTGGGGCATAACTACATAGATGTGTTCTGCAGGACTTGAGTTAGAAATAACATTATCTAGGGCCATTGCTGCTCTTCTTTCTGTATTGGCAGTAATAAATTTAAAGGTTCCTGCCCTCTGGAAGTGAACTTAAGACTACAAGTATTTTGTGACATGAATTTCATGGACAGATGACATGATCCGTCCATTGCTGGCTGGAGCTATCTACAGCTCATGCACCAGCCCTCAAAAAGTGACAGCTGGATGCTGCCCATAATACCCATGGTAAATTCTGTATAGAAAAAGCATAAATGTAACTAGACAAACCAGGGTATGAGTAGTGAAGATCCACCACGGTGAAGGTGGCAAAGGAGGAGGCAGAGACATCCTTCACTAGTACACCTACTGATTGTGTTCCTGGAAGAGCTTACAGTTTCTTTGGAAGGAAAAGAACCAGAATTAATTGCAGCCTCCTGAAGGAGAAGCTTCAGTTTATGCTGTTGGTTTCTCCTGAAATCTTCTTTTAACAGAGAAGAACATTAATTCCTGCCAGTAAACAAAGCCAAAGAAGGGTGGATAAGAAGTCAGGGGTTCCCTAGATATTTGAAAGATGACCAGAAAATTCTTTATAGCTCTTTGTCCTACATTACTTCACATGCCTTGAGCAGCTATGCAGTTAAATATGCCTTTTCACCTTCCCAGTGTTTTCTCAAGTGATTTGGAGTACATATGGATTGTACTCAAGGAGTCCTGTCAGTGACACCATCAAAGGCCAGTACAGACTCCTTTTAAATGTAATGTTGTTTGGAGGGAGAACACTCACAGATGTTAGTGTATTCCCTGCATCTTCAGCTAGCAGGCAGAGGTTGTGACTACAGAGCTATACTTGATTTGATTTGTTTTTGGGGAATTTTGTGCGGTGTACAGCTAGAATGAAGGAGGAAAGTTGTCCTTAAAAAGTAAATTGAAGTGTGTGTTTAGCTTAATGACCACAAAGAAACATGCTGCAGCCTTTGTGTGGCTTCAAGTTAAGATTTGCTGGATCACAGCAATTCTGGCAGCCATCTCCTCTCCCAGCTAAATGTATGAATCTGAGAGTAGAGAGCCCTGGTTTATAACAAGGTCATCTCATCTCTGTCAGTGGAATTAATTTCAAGAAATAGATTCTCTCTTCAGGACACTTTGTCAAGTGATCTGAGATTTTGCCACATGCCACAAGAGCTCTAATATAATAGAGAAATTGAAGCTGCGTTTTGATTTCCCAGTACCGACATCCCTTTGTCCTCTAATGCTGATGCTCTTAAACAAATGAGGAAAGCTTAAAAATACTCATTAACTCATGACAGTAAACAGCTGGCATATCCAGCTTAAACTGACGTGAGCAAAGCACAGAAGGTTTTTTTAAACATTTGGCCAGATTTTTCTCTACATGAGCAGAAACTAGTAAAAGTATAGGACCTCTCTGTTTCCAATAAAAATGTCTTCAAAGAATCCTTAGAAATGTCCTTAACTTTTTACATAGGCTAGTTTTACACTAAGGGCAAAAAATCTCTTTTAAACAGACCCCCCTGCCACTGTGCATTGCTTCCAGCTCCACAGACCTGTCCTGCCCCTGGTTCCCTGACAGACTGCCAATCCTGGAATGCCATTGCTCAGTGGATAACAACACTGGCAGTTTAGTCAACATCTGTAATGTAAAGAGATTATCCTCTCTGACTCAAACAGCTAGTCAAAATGTAGTACTTTATAGTGAATTATTTTAACTAAATTAAATTTTTCAATCTGGAAGAGAAGCATTTAGGTATCTTTGATGGAATCCACCCTCTTGTAAGAAAACACAAAGTCTTAACTCCTCCATCTAAGAAGGAAATAAACAATAGGAGACTGCTTCTTATTTCAAAGCTCTCTTTTTCTACAGGCTACCTATGGAAAAGATACAGTTTTTTTCCCCTTTGCATTTTTTTCCTTCGTCTAAATGAATCATCTGGTGGTGCCTAAGGATAAACCTACCAGATTCCTTGTGCTGGGGTAGAAATGGAGGGAGGAGTAGGGCAAGGTAAGGGAGAAGAAAGGAAAGCAAATTTAACACTGACGAACATGCAAAGATGTTAGTGGCCTAGCCAAAGGGAGAAAATTCAGAGAATCAGCTGCAAGAAAATTAATTGAGCTGAAACAGACAACCACCCTCATGTCACTCCTTCTGCACTCTCTCTTTTTGTCACTCTGTCAGTAAGGCAAACATCCATAAAAGGGACTCACACAACTAAATCTCTGTTCCCAGGTGAGTCCTGCCCTCCCTTCATGCATCCATCCTTCCTTCCTGAGCAACACAGCACTTTGCATTGAACCTGAGAAATCACTTAAAAGGAAGCTTTTAGAGACAAAAGGAGTTAACATCCTCACCCTTAAAAAAGACAACAAAACCTCATCCATTTTATCAGCACTAGTCATAAGTATGCTTTTTATTCAAATAAAAATTACCTTTAACTTAATGTAAAGGGACCCAATTATTTCAGAAACTGGACAGTGGCCTTATGGACACTTCAGCATGATCCATGTGTCATTCTGAAGACACAATGGCTTCTCCAGATTGCTCCAAAAGCCTCAGCACTGGATGTTGCATTGAAGGATGCTGGAAGGTACCAGCATGGCCTCAGAGTTGTGCATAGCTCATGGAGCAACTGAAAAGGATGGGAATCACAGAATTAGAGAATGGGGTTGGAAGGAACCTTTAAAGGTTAGCTAGGTCAAGCCCCTAGCAATGATCAGGGTCATCTTCAACTTGATCAGGTTGCTCAAAGTCCATCCTGACCCTGAGTGTTTCCACGGATGGGGCACCCACAGTTTCTCTGGACAACCTGTGCCAGTGTTTCACTACCCTCATCATAAAAAAATTTCTTCCTTATGTCTGATAGACTCTCAGTTGGAAGCCATTCCCCCTTGTCCTATCACTTCATGCTCTTGTGGAAAGTCCCTCTCCAGCTTTCTTGCTGGCCCACTTCAGGTACTGGAAGGCTTCTATAAGGTCTCCCTGGAGTCTTCTCCAGGCTGAACCACAACCCTCTCAGCCTTTCCTCACAGGAGAGGTCCTCCATCCTTCTAATTATCTTGATATCCCTCCTCTGGACTCCTCCAACAGGTCCATGTCCTTCCTGTGTTGGGCCCCTAGAGCTGATGCAGCACTGCAGGTGGAGTCTCACCAGAGCAGAGCAGAGGGGCAGAATCTCCTCCCTCCCCTGCTGCCCACACTGCTGTGGATGCAGGACAGGACAGGATTGGCTTTCTGGGCTGTGAGTGCACATTCCCAGGTCATGTCCATCTTTACACTCATCAAAGCTTTTCAGTTTGCAGTTAGAGCCTTGATTTTGTCTATTCTTGCACCTGATCCCTCTGCTCAAAGCTGATCGAAAAGGAATCTTAGTTTTCACATTGTTACGTGTGGGGCAGCTTTGGCTATTTGGTAACTTTATTGCCAGGATATTTGAAGGCTCAGGACATGCTCTACAAACACGCAGGCTTTTCCTAAAGAATGCCTACAGATATTGTATCTTAAAATCTTTCAATATTACTTGCAAATTCCAGTCTATGTTCGTGTTGTGCAATAAAAACAACTGCTTTATGTTGTGCTAGGCAAGATTTGAAAGAGGCATCTGGTTCGTATTTTAGATGTAATATAGAAATGTTGTGATTGGTACAAATTAATTGTCCAGCTGGATGAGAAAATCATCTAATTCTGTGTCCTGATGGCTCAGAGGGGAGAGTCAGAATCTTGTCCAGGGGACCAGAATGATTCAGGTTGGAATGGAGATGATCTCATTCAACCTTTTGCTCCAGAAAAGATCATCTGGGACATTAGATCAGATTCCTCAGGGCATTGTCCTCCTGAATTCCAAATATCTGAGAAGATGGACACTTCACCACCCCTCTGGGCAGCCTGTTCCAGTGCTTAGTTACCCCCTGGGAGTTTCCCCTTTTCCTTTTGTCCAATTAGTAGCATGGCTGCTGGCTCTCATCTTTATGACAGCCTCTGAGAGAGGCCTGCATTGGTGGGAAGTGAATAAAACCAGTTCAAAAAGAAAGAAGAATGGTTATATTTCCCCAGTTTGTGTCTCAAGGTGGCATTTCAGTGTTTTATCCTCACAGAATCTCCCACCAAGCAGAGGTCTCCCATGAGCTGCCTACAGCAGTGCCCAAATCTCACCACCACGTTGGTATTCTGCATCTAAGATTCAAGTATCTGAAGAGTTTTATCTTCTCCTTCCACTTCTCTTTCCTTTGTGTTGACTATGGAGAGCCATTTGTCATGGAATCTTCCATTTACTTGTCTCTCGTTAGGTTCTTCTTCATTCAGCTTGCCTTGTAATAGTCTCAGGCTTTAACTAAAACAAATAGCCTGGTAGTCTCCAAAAATTTTGCTAACTCCCTGTTCACATCCCCTTTCCAAATGTCCACATATTTAATGTGTTATACAGATCACCTGTTAAAGCTTTATACTTTTAAACATATTGATGTTTCTAATCTCTTGCCACCCTGAAAATTGATTTCTCAGTCCTACTCTGCTTGTTGTATCATGCCCAGATTTGTAGCCATAAGAAAATTCTGCATTTTTATAGCTGCTAAGAAAGGACTTCCTGAAAGATTTTTGAATGATTGATTGCATTATGTTGTCCTTTTTTTTTAATTTTTTTTTTTTGTTTGTTTCAAATGACCAGTTAAACCTATTTGCCAGCTGCAGGCATAAGGTTTACTGGCTCTTGATTCAGAGGATCACCAAGAAATCTTGGTCTTTTAATCTGGAAAATAAAAAAAACAGAACAAACCAGACACCTAGCATTTTGTGTCTCCTTAACCTTCCAGCACAAAATCAGGATTCAGTGAAAAATTAATGTCTAATATGTAACAGTTACTATTTTATATATGTAATATTGTTTATATATAGATAGACTGTACAATGCAATACCATACATATAATACATTCATAATGTAAATAGAAAAACTGTTTACATTGTGTCATATAATAAATCATAATAATTCAGAAAGGCTTCAAGGTGGCCTAATTGCAGGCTTCCAGTACCTCAAGGGAGGCTACAAGAAAGATGGAGAGGACCTATTTACAAGAGCACAACAGGGCAACATGGCTTCAGACTGAAAGAGAGTAGGTTTAGATTAGATGAGAAATTAGGGAGAAATTCTTTACTGTGAGGGTGGTGAAGTACTGGGACAAATTACCCAGAGAAGCTGTGGATGCCCCAGCCCTGGAAATGTTCAAAGTCAGGGTTGGATGGAGCTCTGAGGAATCTGGTTTACTAAAAGGTGTCCCAGCACATGGCAGGGGATTTGGAATGAAGTTGTCTTTGGGGTCCCTTCCAACCCAGGCCATTCCATAATTCTGTGAAGTAATATATGGCATGTTATTATGTAATAGTATATTATATAATTATACTAATGTGCATATATTATATACTCTCTGTTACACAAACCTATCACAACATATATAGAGAGTATATAGTGTATCTAATATAGTTTATAATATAAAATACATATAGTTCATCAATAATCAGTAAAATTTTAAACTAACAGATACGGAGTATTAATAAATATAAACATTTAACACAAATTAAATCAATTGAGGTAATCTGAGTATAGATATATATTTAATAAACACTGAATGTAGAGTATGCATTGAGGTTTACCATGTGTTATATACTCTGACATAATTTCATTTGCACCCTTTCAGTGTCCAGTTTATGCCCCTTCCAAACTCTCGAGCACAAACCAACTGGGCCTATTGGAACATGCTACTCTTTGATGTGCCATATTGGTTTGGTGCCTCTTATTTTGTTCCCCAGTTTGTTCTGGTACTTCCAGAAGACCTCACAGGACTTTACCATCATGCCCGAGCCCAGAACTGGCATCTCTTCAATGTTGTCTGCAGAGGCGGTTGCTGTTAGAACTGCACTGCTTGCCTAGCGATGGCCTCAATTGCTCCCTTCGAGCACCAGAGAGAGCAGCTCTTACATGGACACATTTCCCTCGGGAGCTGGAGCCAGTAAGCACATCAGTGCCTCATCACGTTGCTCAGTCCTGGAAAGCAGCAGTTCCAGTGCTGTGCATACTCACAATTCCCTGGGGGCATCTTTTCCTTTTAACATCAGATGTTTGACCTTCAAAATCCTTCCACATTCCTGTCACCCGCAGCCAGCTGCAATGCTTTAAATTGCTTGTTCCTAATGCTGCAGAATTCCTCCGTCTCCCAGCGATCTTTCCCAGCTTTCCAAGTTTCTCCTAGTGCTTATCCTCTGCCCTCCCACTTCCCATCCTGTTCATCCCTTCTCCCTGAAGCTTCCCCTGCCTCACAGCCTCCCTGAGGGCTCACTGCCCTTGTCACCTCCCTGCTAGGAAGCCCCTTTGTGGATGGATGCATCCTTGTGGGAAAAAGCAGGCACACAGCACTTAAGAGCATATCCACAGCCAGGCCACACAAGCTTTTCCCCTGTGCCAGGAAAGCACTGCAGGGGCACAGCGCTTATGGAAACGAGAAGCTTTCACTTGGCATTTGCAATGGTTCCGCTTGCCTATCTCTGAGGAAGCACTGCTCAGGCACACCGCTCTACTCAGGGCTTCCTCAGCCCCCTGGGCTCCTCCAGACACATCCTGCATCCTCCAGGGGTGCAGGGAGGCACAGGTTGTGACAGTTTCTTGGCCAAGGTCATATCCCTCCGAAGAACAGTGACACAAGTTTGTGAAGCTGCTCTCAGTGGCTGCCTTTGTTTGGCTTCTTTTGGCAGGTTGTTTCTGGGCATCCCTTACCTGTGCCATACGTGAGAGCAACTTGGTGCTGGTAGCACTCATCTTCCAGGTGGAATGGGGTGAGCAGCTCTAGAGCCAGAGCCAGTCTTTCTACTGGAGACCTTCGATCCCAGCCAGGGGTCTGGAGGCAGATACAGTGATTCCCAGTAATCACAATGCATTTGTTGGATTCTCGTTCTCAGATCTTGCTTAAAAACAGTAGCTGGCATCTGTGCTTGGTGCAACCAGCCATAAACTCAAGTGTTGTCATTACCAGCTGTTTCAGAATTTTTATTTTTTTTTATGACTAGCATCTGCTGTTCATTCTTTCACAGTAGGGCTCCTCTATTGGCAGTTTCAGCAGTGAGCCTGACAAAAGCTATCGTCCGCATATTCCCTCTCTAAATCAATGATAATTTGTTGGTAATCATTCATCTCCTACTGAGACCTCTCTGTCATCCTATGTACTGTGTTTTCTCTTTTTTTTTTTTTTTTTGTGTGTGTGTTTATGTGTTAAAACACATCTCCAGTATTTCAGGAAAACACAGTATTTCAGTACAGCTGTATAAAGCACTTCTCCACACAACTCCCCAGGACTGGGGCAGAGTGCTAGAAAGCTGCCCATTGGAAAAGAACCTGGGGGTGCTGGTTCATAGCGCGCTGAACATGAGCCAGTGTGTGCCCAGGTGGCTTGTATCAGAAACAGTGTGGCCAGCAGGATCAGGGCAGGGATTGTCCCACTGTGTTCAATCCTGGTGAGGCCACATCTCGAGTGCTGAGTCCAGTCCTGGGCCTCCCACTACAAGAAGGTGCTGGAGCATGTCCAGGAAAAGGCAAGGAAGCTGGTGAAGGGTCTGGAGCACAAGTCCTGTGAGGAGCAGCTGAGGGAACTGGGGTTGTTTAGCCTGAGGAAAAGGAGGCTGGGGGGGGACCTTATCACTCTCTACAACTGCCTGAAAGGAGGGTGTAGTGAGGTGAGGGTCAGCCTGTCCTCCCAAGTAGCAAGTGACAGGACAAGAGGAAATGGCCTCGAAGTTTCCCTAGGGAAGGTTTAGATCAGATATTAGAAAAAATTTCTTCACTGAAGGAAGTGTCAAGCATTGAATGGACTGCCCAGGGAAGTGGTGGGGTCACTGTCCTTAGAAGTGTCCAAAAAGTCTCTGGATGTGGCACTTGGGGACGTGGTTTAGTGGTGAACACGGTGATGCTGGGTTGACAGTTGGACTCACGATCATAAAGGTCTTTTCCAACCTGAATTATTCCATGCTTCTACAAAAGGGTCAGCTGCCTGGGGGTTTTTGTGATATTTTGCTGAATGGCCTCCATACAGGTGCAGGTAAGCATGGGAGCAGCTGCCCAGCAAGGCAGTCCGTGTTGGGACATTCCCAGGACTCACCCAGACCCTGAGCAACCAGGGAAGTTGGCCCTTCATGGTGCAGGAGGCTCACTGCACCACCTCCCCAAGGCCCTTCCAACCCAGCCTGCTCTGCTGTTTGCATGGTCCTACACACTCAGTTTAGTGGACAGAGTTGATTTGAAACACAGTCTCGTTTGCCTCAAGAACACAGCCCGGAAATTAATCTAGAGAGACGGAAAATGACATCGTTTTTTTGTAGATGGCTGGCATGCTATGAAGAATGTATCAGGGAAATACCCTGTTTCACAATGTTTACCTTTTCAGATTAAATCTGATTTAATGTGCTTTTCTATAAACTTCAGGAAAGAATCAGGCTGAGTTTGGCTTTCCTTTCAATGTAGTTCGTGGAGGTCAACAGCATCACACCCTGTTATCACAGCCCTGTACCAAGGCAGCCTGGAGTACAGAATGTTAATGTTATCCCCTCTGTTCAGACACACCATTTGTATCACATTATCCCTCCTATTTCTTCTCCAAGGGAACAGCACAGTCTCTGTAATAGCATGATCAGCGATTTCATATTATTTTAACCCTGCAAACCCTTTTGTATGACATCAGTTCTTAACAAAGTGTGTCACTTCCATGACCTGTTGCAATTTGTCACAGGAAGGAAAACATTAAGGAATTAGTTCTTTTTTGAGGCTTTTGAGTGAGGTATTATGTGAGTCTTCTGAACACTGGATGTAAATTCAAATCCTGCTTGGAAGTGAAAAGCAGAATAACAGGATTCTCCATAGGAATCAACTAAATTGTTCATCAGTTGTGATGACTGCTTTTGTTATTTGACACACATTTTCTAGGTTTTTCTTTCTCTCCCCTTTTTTGCCAGTGTTGCTTGAGAAGGCTTTGATTAAAAAGTGAAACAATACAAAACAAAAAATTAAAAACCAACCAAAAAGCACCCCACCAAACAACTTTTTTATCAGAGAGAAAACCCAGATTGACCAATATCAGAAGCCATTCAGTTAAACACTGAAGTCCCACTCACAGGGAAGTAAGGCTCAGTTGCTCAGTTCCTTAATGTTGTCTCTGACTGTCTTTAAGATGTTCCAGAGCACCAGAAATATGTCCATGAGGACTTGCTGACATCCTGTGCGATCTCCTGGAGACCATCAGCAGAAGTGTTACTTCACAGAACATTTCTTTTTAAGACAGTCAAACCACTTGCCTGCTGTCAACACCTTCCACCAGTATTTCTTCCCTAGAGAGACACTTCCAAACTTCCTTGGGACATACTGCAGTCCCACCAGGACTAGTGCCTCACAGCTGTCATTCCTTTTGTACCAGCACTTCCTTTTGGAGATAATGAAGAAACTGAAATTCCTGCACCACCTGATTTTACCACACACAAATGAGCAGTGTCTTACATGTTCCTGGTGAAAGCTCAGGCCTGGGCTGGTGTTTGTCTGGGTGGGTGGCCATCTCTTGACCAAAATTGAAGGGGGCATGGGTTTTCCTGCGCTGTCTAGTAACCAGATAACCATGCCCTCATTTAATTTATTTTTTTGAGGGAATAAAAATGTTCTAAAACTGCTCAGATCTGCCCTTTCTATCTGAAATTCACAGTCATTAGGTACAACTCATCCTCTGCCTCTAGAGACAACGTAACATTTACAGTTGAACATATGACTTAATGAAAATGGGAACAATTCAGATCTGTAGATGCCTCACATGATTCATGTGCTGCAGCTCTCCTCAGCCAGCAATGCAGCATTTTGGAACACAGAACACAATTCCCCAGCCTTGTACCTCTTGCAGTGTTCCTGAAGCAACAAAATAGTGATAGTGGTACAAAATGCCACACTAGAGGTTAATTTCTACCACAGCAATCTAACATTGACAATTTCATTAGCAGTTTCAACTCTTTTATCCTCAGATTTATTATATAGTTGAAAGAACCATGAAGTGTTTCCTTTCGTATTTTGACAGATTCCACTGAATCAGCTTGAATTACAGAAAACAAAAAACACTGGCAATACCAACCTATTGCAAGTAGTCAATAACACCCAAAAAACTGCATTGTCAGACCATTGCAGGCTGGTTTAACTTGAGTTAGACAGGCACAGGTACTTCCCTAATCACTAAATGCAATGCTTCCATGTCTGAAGAGCCTGAGGGTGGGTTGAGGTGTACTGAGCAAAAAGTCTCAGGGGGCTGTGGCTGCCTGTGCTTGGCTGAAGGCATTCACCTGGGAAGTGATCCTAGAATCAGAAAAAGACTAAGGTTTCAATTAACTCTGGAGGGAAGCTGGTCCAATCCCCTTCTCAAAACAGAGCTGGCTTCCTGGCTAGGTCAGCTTGTCCAGGGCCTCACTCAGACAAGTTTTAAAGATCTCCAGGGATGGAAATCCGTATCTCTCTGAGCCACTTGCCCCAGTGCTCAGCTCCTTTTGTGAGGAGTAATTTTTTCCTCATGTCCCACTGAAGCTTCCCTTGCTGCACATTTGTATCTTTCACTGTGAGTCACATCACTTTCCCCTGAGAAGTGCCTTTGCAAAATGAGATTCAACTTAGCAAGAGAATTTCAGGATAACAAGATACCATTCTCTGCAGTTTGTTCTTACCTTGTTGAATGGCCCAAAGAAAATGCTGATAAATATATTCAAGACAAAAGGATCAGCAGATGACATCAAGCTGAGCTGCCTATTCTCTCTTTGGAACCTGCATTCTCTAGACAGTAATTAATATATCTAAAATTATGACCTAGCCCTTAAACAAAATGAGGCTGTTCATGCAAATAATATCAATGAATGTTCTTCCTCTTAGGGACCAGAGGAAGAACAAGATAGAGAGTAATGAAATAAGTTACACCAAACTAAATCAGACAACTTCACAAATTAGACAAGCCTGATAAACGTCATCAAAGGATACCTAGAAAAGTAGCTTTCCCTGACTCAGAAGACTTAGCAGTCATCTAAAAAACAGAGTATGGGAGATTAGAAAAGAGCAGATGTCTTTAAAAGGCTGAGAGATGCTGGGAAATAATGGAACAATCAGCTTAACTTCAAGGCTGCCAATCTGCCACCTTTCACAAGCTCTACAATATTTTCACCAATAAAAAAATATAAATCCAGATAATCTAAGGTGATTTTGCAGCAATGAATTTAAACACCACTATAAAATATATTACTAAGGTGTAAAAGAAAAGTATTTCTAAGGTGAAGACCATTTTGGATCAGCTGAGTGCACTTGTCTCTCTATATTTAGATTCAAAGTTAGGAAATTATATGATAGAGAAAATGCAGTTTTCTATGGGGAAAAATGGCTTTAAAAGTCACTTGGGACAAATGACAGATATTTTTAGTATTTCAGGCTGTTTCCAACTCCTTCTTCACTGCCCTAAACTATCAGCTGAAAATACAGTCACACAGTTGGACAGTGTACCAGACTAACAGCTGCCCAGGGAGACATCCAGACCTACAAGGGGAAGAAATCCTGGAAACACAATGTACAGGATAACAAATTAGTTGGTAAATTTGAAGCCTGAGAAGCCATAGAGGAGTTTAGGGCGTGCTTCTCAAGACTCTCCTTGGTAGTCTTCTAGGCTGATGAGCTCTGCAAAAGACTTGGGGGAAACTGTCAGAAGTTTTGCTGTGTTCCAAAGGACTCTTTTTTTCCCTCCAAAAAGTTGGTATTTTCCAGACAACAGGCATTCTATGAGAGTATTTTGTGGATGTATATTTAATTACTTAATTATTAGAAAGAAAATACTATAGTCTCTTTGGGCTTGGTCATCCTGCTCACCAGCATTGTGATACAAAATTCCTCTCCTGTGACCTAGTCATAATGAAACAGGCTTAGGATCCCTTCAGAGCTACCAAGGACCTGCAGACCCTCAAAAAACTATTCTGGGTGGGATGCAATTCAGTTAGTAACTACTGGTTTAGGTCTAGCTTCAAAGAATTACAGAAGGACCTTACAAGACCAAGGCAACTGAGTGATAAAACAGCAAATGAATCTCAATGCAGACAAAAGTGATTTATGTGGGGAAAAATAATGCTACCAGCACATGTAAAAACCACCAGGTTCTCCATTGCCGCTCAGAACATAACAATAAGGTTATAACAAGTGATTCCAGTGAAACCTCAGCTTGATATTTAGTAGCATGAAGAATCACCAAGGAGAGTACTGGAGAGCAGATCAGTGAGCCTGTGCTCCCACAAACACCACATCCTAAGCAGCATGTGCAATTCCTTTCCCTGGAAAAGGACATAAAAACTGAGGAAAGTTCAGAAACATTTGATAAAGATGATGAAAGATCTGGATTAGTCTCCACAGAGGGAATAAACAAGTTAGCTAGGACCCTTCAGCATGGAAAAAAGATGACTGATAAGGGCTATGGCAGAAGACAAAATGTACAAGCGTCCTGAAGAAACTACTCAGCAATCAGTTGCTTGTTGTTGCTTTCAATGCAAGAAGTGGGGATCATTGAACAAAACTATTGGGTGCTAAAATACAACTTCACACAACAGCAGGTGGGAGTTTGGGGATCACTGCTATAGGATGTTACGAGAGCTAAAAGTCCACATGGTCTCAGGGAGCAAATTTATGGAGGACAAATACTTAAAGGATCATTAAACCCAAAGACATAATCTCTGGTCCAAGAAACCCCTGAAGTCTGGAAGAATATTCTGGGCAATGATCACTGGATATTTACCCCATTCTTACATAAACTGTAAGAATTGTTTTGGCCACCATTCATATTGGTTTTCCCTTTAAGAACAGGCAAAAGTCCATTGTTAACACACCTGAAAGCATTTGAGGTACACAGAAAAAGAGAACTAGGGAGAAGTCTGTAATTTCAAGGGATGCCAAACAGAAAATGGGAAAAGAGAGGCAAAACATCAGAAATCCAAGGAGAGATTCAGGTGAGGCAGGAGTGCACAGGCATATTCCCAAGCGATGGTTTGGTGAAGAGACTGGAGTTACCCATCCTGCCCAAACCATGCACGGATGAATCCTTTAAAGAAAAAAACTTAGCTACCTGGGGAAGTATCTATGTAGCCAACAGCTTGCTTAAATGTTAACTGAATAGAAATACCAAGTGCAGAAGAAACTTAAATTTGTAACACAAGCAGCCACACCCTAGAAGGAAACATATTTTAGTCAAAAAACAACACTCAGGTTGGTTTGAGAAACACGGAGCAACAAATTGAATGACAATGAAATAGAACCATGTACTTGGTACAAGGGCGAGTCACAGGTGTGGCAAATCCCCCGGGAGGGAGCAAGGTGCGGGCAGGGCACGTACCCCGGGGAGTGCTGGATGCTGCAGCTCTGCGGTGCCTCCGACACGGCCGTGCTGGCTGCGGGCACCGCACGTGCGGAGCGACCTCGCCGCGCCCCAGCTGCAAAGCCCGGCGGAGCCGTGGGCACGCCGGCCAACTTCATCGGGACATTTGTTGGGAGTAACAGAACTGCTCTTGTGTCCTCGCCGCTCTGCTGGGGGTTGTTTACAAGGCTCGTCCTGGGCACAGAGAGCGTGCCGATCTCAGCTCCGGCAGCAGCGCAGCATGAGCACGCCACCGATTGTTTACCGGAATGGAGTTTTCCCGCTGGAAAAAAGAAATGCTCTGATTTTCCTTCGCCGCAGCTTCAGAAAGGGGCTGTTACACGAGCTAAATTGCTTTCTTTTACTGTTAAATCTAAAGTTGAAATTCATGGGCAGGAATTTTTCATGGGGTTTGTATACTTTGAGAAGCCTGACTTTTAATAGGATTCAAACCTCTATGGAAAAATCACCTTAGTGGCACTAAGCTATGATATATTAATTTTGCAGCAAACTGAAGTAAGAAAATTCTAACAAATTTCCAAAAGTAACAAATGACTAACATCAGGCAAAGGTTGAAGAAAAGCATCCCATGTGGTGAGTTCCCTTTCTTTGTTGTCTCCTTAGCTTTCTAGGCTTTTCAGTCAACAGATTTTCTTAAGGATCCAGCAGTTATTACTGACGACTTCTCTGAGCAGCACATCATCAGACTATTCATTTAGAAGCATGACATTTTTTCTGTTTTCCCCTCTATCATATATAAAACCCCCTGCCATCAGTGCAAACATCCACAGTCCTGTGTTTCTAAAAACCAGCAATGCTAACTAGAGAAATCTCACAAAATTAATAGGGACGACTCACAAGAATAGACTTCATAATTTGTTTTCAAGCTTAATGTGATTGCTTATCAGGTTTTTTTGGTCTTCCTTTGAAATTATTTGCAGCAACCACCCAGGCAGAGGTTCAGCCACCTGGGCATCAGAGCTGCAGTAGCAGAGCTCAGCAGAGACAGACAAATAGAACACACCTATTTCACTGGGCTCCCAGCCTGGGACACTGAGACGGTGCTTTCAGCCACTACCTACACAATTTTGTGCATCTTCTTTTCTGGCTATCAAGGAAAGATCAACTGGGACAGAGCAATTGGTGTAAGGAAACTCGCAGTATTAAAAAAAACCGCAATAAATCTGCAATCTCTGGATTTACTTGGAGATATAGACTGAAACTGCTGAACAGCACAAGAAAATTAGACCCCCTAGTTTCTTAGCTGAAATCTCCCACTTGCACTTGACAGCAAAAAAATACACCTCCAAAAAGCCAAGAGCAAAGCAAAATTTCATAGATAACACAGGAAAATGGGACTACTGAAGATTTAAAATGACAGGCTCTTATTCTATTACAAGTCCAAGTTATACCCAATTTCAGTCAGTTTATGATCCAAGAACCTACTTTTCTTTAGCTCCCAGATAAAAGCTTCCAACTCCCATTTTAATCTGCCAGTCATAAGCTTAGTAAAAAAAAAAAAATCAGGACAGTTAATTTTCCATAGTTTGCTTTCTGCTGGATTGTCTATATCAACAAGTATTCTTCTCAGCTTATCCTGTCAAAGTTGTATGCTTAGCAGAGTCATTGACTGAAAGGAAGCTGAAGCTGCTGTTCAGGAACATCAGTAGATACAGTAACAGCAGGCATAATTCAAAACAAATTTTAGTTTCTTCACATAGATTTTAACACGTGACCTTTTTATAATTTATGGAGATCATCAGAGCATAAAGATTAGAGGATTCAAATCATCCTCAAGGCTGAGTACTGCAGACTACAATGATGACTTCTAAGTCACACTGGTCTTTCCACCCTTCTTCCATTTCAAATGCCCAATATACCAGAATAAACGCGAAGATATGAAAACCAATGTTAAGTTTCACACTTGAGGTTTCAAGTTGCAAAATCTTTTTCCTCATATACTTTTAAGAATTAAAAATTATACTTTGCACACATCTCTGCTCAAAAGAAAATTCTTCTATGCTGCTCTTCAGTCTAAGGAACTGCCAAAACAGAAGCTGTCCCATCACAGTTCTTGACTCAGAACAAATTCAAACCTTAGCAAAATACAAGGGCAAGAACTGATTTTTATTAACCTATTTTATGGACTCTCGAGAGGAAAATGAGTCCTGTCAATAGTTCCTCACTGCATGAGACTAATATCTCATCAGAGGACATGCCATTATTTCACTTTTATGTCTGTCCCTCAAGAATTCTCCCTTTGATGAAGTAGTTCAAGGGCAGACATCAAAAATTCTGTTGTAGCAAGGTACAAAAAATGGATCCAAGCCACGTAAGACTTCATCAGTAAAAATACACATGGTAAAATTCTGCTTGACAAGGATAACAAATATTTCCATCACTATGATCCTTGAGGAGGACAATACCTTGTACTGCATGTCACTCTCCTTCCAGACCAATTTGACAAAAGTAGAGAGTACTGCTGAAACTAAGCCAGAAAGGATGCAATTTATATTCTGAGTTTCTGAGGTAGCCAACTTTTTTTTAAGTCAGATTAAATAAATTACCCTTTTAGACCTAAAGAACCTTTTAAACATCTACTGTACAAAAACATATATACCACCGTGCATTTTTTTTTAAACTAGTATTTCAGCTATAAACAAGTTAGCTTACAAAAATTAAGAGATTACTCCCATGTGAAGAACTGACAGAGAAACAGAGGACCACAGCAGATTTGAGTCACAGTCACAGACTCTTCCCAGGCACATTTCAAGACAGGAGTCTGAGGCACACTCAGAACACCTGAAGATCTACTTAACAGTATTTACTAGCTGGGTCTGTCAAGCAATTAATCACTCTGAAAAAGAACCTCAGACATCAGTCTCTGGTAAAGTGCATTCTGCTTTTTTTTCCCCCAGGATGCTGGACATGGTTTTCTTTTGAATAGTCATTCACCAGTTTGTCAGTCAGATATCCTGTCTGTGCATTTGTATGGATACTCACACTGATTCTCTTACCCTTTAAAGAACCTGCAGTTATCAGCAGTAATCAGAGTGGGTGGTAGGTGGGGTAAACAATCATAGGAGAAAAAATGTTTTTGGAATCTATGTGCTTTGAATGGAACTCCAGGTTTTCCTTCTGAAGGAATTTTTGACCAGTTACACATGTGCAGTGCATTTGTGCATACCACTGTTCCATTAAAAATACAAGCTTTAGATTTAACTGGTGCCTGGTCTGTTGCCAACACAAACCCACCAATAAAAGGGAGTTTAAAATGGTAAAAAGAAGACACACTTGAAGAGAAATCTCTTTATAGCTTTCATTTAAAATATAAAATAGGTGAAACTTTAAAAGAACACCCCATTCCAACCAAAATTTTAAAATACAGTTTCAAGCAAAAGTCTGGATGTGAGCCTCATGGAAGCTGCCAAGCAATACAGAAAGAAATCTAATCTTTCACATTACTTGCATCCGTGTCTTTGCTTTCCTGGCTTACATGAGTGTTGGCATTTTTACTAGATTGATCTAAATCCTCAATTTTATTTTCTATTTCCATAGCACTGCTTTCCACAGGACTCTGGGAAGATTCTTCACCTATTTCTGCTTCCATTTTTGTGACTAAATCATGTTCTTTATCTTCCACATCCATTCCTTCCTCTGTTTGCACCAGTCTGTGTTCAACTTCTTCCTCAGTTTTGTTTTCCGATTCCTCCTCTTTCCTTTTTGCTTTAAACACTTCAACTCCCATCATCCTCAGGTAATGAAGTCTCTCATTCTTGGGCACAAAGGCACGGAGTGACGTCTTCCCTTGCCAACCACACAGCACTATTGGACACTGAAGATCATGAGGTTTTCTACAAACAAGCAGTTAAGTTCAGTCAATTATGAGAAAGTTCATCCTCAAAACTTCATTTTATAGCCATACACCAATTCAGTTCTAACACTGAATGCATTTTGTAACTATTCACAGAAGATGAAAGTACATTGCTCTTAACTTCAACACCTACACAGGCACCTGCTTGTCTACAAGCAAGCAAGCAAGCCAAAAAAACAAAAAGTCAATGCTGTTAAATTTCTGCAACAAGCAAAATAATTTTCTGGCTCTGGTCTCAAAACTAATACAAGGAACAGCAAAATGAAAGTTTACATTTAGAAAGTTCTCAAGAGTTTTGTCCACAGAACTTACTTTGTCCACAAAAAGGAACAATAAAAAGTAACTTTTTCCATTCCAAATGCTGGACTTTACAGGGAAATAAACGAACAAATCACATGCAGTGAACTGTTTATCTCTAGCACAACTACCAGCTCTCCTTTATGAAGCTAAATTCTACACTTGTTTTAGGAATTCACAGAGAAGACAGCTTCTTTCCCTGTCATATTCTCTGTATCCTATATGGCTTTACTGTTTTCCTCACTGCATCTCTATGCCTCTACTTCTGTTTTTGCTGAGTGAAAATCAATTCTTGTCCAGGTCTTAAAAGTGCATAAATGGAAAGCAACACACTGACTTACTCAGGGTCTGGGTCGTACTTCAGAACTATACTTCCCATCGCTACAGGGAAAGGGGAACAAAAAAAACCAGATGTGTTACTTGATACAGTGATACAATGATTCTAATCTGAAAATGTTCAACAAAACAAGTTTTTAGACAAGCAGACACAGCATGACATGGTTAGCAGTCATCTACATCAGCACACTGAACTATAGACACTACCAGATTTTATTCCCTTTTTTTTCAAACCAAAGTATTTATATAGTTACAGAAGCAATTGCCAACATTGCCTCCTCCAAAATCCTAAACAAACAAATTAAAATACAAAACCCACACAGTGGATTAACTTAACTCAGTGAATCTAGCAAGGAATTTTTACTCAATTAAAATGAACATAAGAGTATGTCAGACCAAACTCAGAACACTTTTTTCTTCCCATTTTGTCTCATCAAACATGGAAGTACTAGGATCAGCAATGAATTGGAAATAAAACAATAACAAAAGGCTGAAAATCAACTTTCATTTCTTGAAGCATCCACTGTAGAGGAAATAAAAGTTTAATATGAGTGGACATCACTCCCCATATTTAAGAAAATCAAATCTGAGTAACTATATATGATACATAAGGTCATGACAAGCAATTGCAGATGACAAACAGTTTCAGCTGGAGCACTAACAGGCAGAAAAACCAGAAGGGTATACAAAATCTTTGTTCATCAGACATTTAAATGCTGCTTCACAGCACTGCTTTGCAGAAGTCATAAATTTGGCAACTCTTCTGTTCTCTAAAACTCAAAAACCTAAAAGGTGGCAATCAGAAAGGACTACAAATTCTAGTAGCACACTGGCTTTCAGTAATGCTTCCTTACCTGATAGGTATATTTAAGATAAATTTAGTAAAAATTTTTAGCAAACACAGTTTATGTTACAGGATTTTCATAGTCTTCTGTGTAAAGTTTAAAAATAATTTTGTGACAGAAAAATTAGCAGGCTTACCCATGTCTTTGACTTTCTTCTGTGTTTCACTGCTAAATTTACTTAAGAATGGATTTTCCTGGGTTAGCAGAATTTTGACATCTTCTATGCAGACATTTATAATCCTTGCATGAATGAATGGGTACAGAGTATAAATTCCCTGTTTAATAAATGAAGACAATTATTTTAAAATTCAACCACTAATTTCTGAAGGAAAAATGTCAAAAACAGTATGCGCTTTACCTAATATCAGAAAACAATTTTCACACTTTAAACCATACTGAGAATGTAAATTACCATTAACCTGACAAAGTTAATGCCAGCTGTCTTACAGGCTCACAAGGAAACCGAAGTATCTCCTTTGAAAAGAAAATGCTATGCAATTACCTCTTGTGCTAATCTGAATGCACATCCAAACTGTTCACCATCACTGTTGCGAGACCAGACTTTTATCCCCGTGTTGATAACCTGCAAACAGCAAAGCCAATAAGCATCAGTAGGGAGCATAAATTCTAAATTACCAGTCTGAACTTGTTTTTTCCTCAGCTCTTCCACTAAAAGGTCATCCGCACTGAATTAATGGGAAAATTCATTCAAGGGAAAAAGGAATTCCTGCTATAAAAATGTGGCACTCTCTCAACATAAAATGCCTTTTACTCCTCTCTATATTGTAAACTGAACAGTGTGAGGAAGCGGAAGTCTTAAAATGAGGGTAACAAACTAATAATATCTAATTTTAATTTTAGTTTGAGTAAGAATTTTCTGTGTGACTCTTGGAAAGTCAATCAAGGACAGGATTTCAAAAACGTACAAATGATTAATATTGAGACAGTCTATCCTTTGTGGCACTCAAAGTCTCATTACCTAAAATACACCAGTTTCTTAAAATTTTGTCAATTATGCAGCCATTTCCTGCACTGGGGAAAAAAGAATAATTGTTTATCCATCTCAAAGATCTGCTGCAAAGATATACTGAATATCCCCGAAAATTTTCAAGATTTGACTGGACGAGGCCTCAGAATGTATCTGATCTAACTTTGAAGTCAACTCTGGTTTGATGTAGGAAGGAAGCTAGACTAGATGACCTCATTCCAACCTAAATTACACAATGACTTTCGAGACAATCTTTAGCATTTGCAAGACATTTTCCATAGGGCATCATATAAAAAAAGCTTTTCCCTCTAATTCACAAAAACTACTTATTATCCCACTATCACTCAGCTTAATGAACTTTCAAAATGTTTAGTTGTTAAAAATACTTTGAAACAATGTCCCTACGTAACACAGCCAGTAAATAATTCAGCTGAACTTATCTTTTTGGTAGGCTTTCAAAGGTCTTAATGCTTTTATAATTAAGGGGCTCATAAATACAACAGCATCAACATAAACTTGTAAAGTTACCTGAAGACTACATAAAAATGCTGGCACACACACAGAAGTTATATATTCATTCCCTCTCTCTACTTTTCAGTTCTCTTTCATCCACCAAAAATGTACTGATTTTCATCTCAGAGACTGTTATTTACCTCTCAAAGTCAACTTTTCATTTCTAATATAGGAGGGACAGAGAGGAAAACATTAATTCAGACTTAAAAAAAAAAGCCTGTCAGAGGGCTAATCTCTATGTAAACAGTACACTTGGCATGTTCAAGGAGATATCCACTGATGCTTATGAACCATACCTTCATCTTCTCACTATTGTTCAGAAGCACATTCCTTAGCTCCTTAGAAACCATGTACAGCTGCCTCTTTTTTCCTTCTTGAGTTCGAGTCAGTAAATTCATCTTGGGAAATGATGGGTCCAATGCGTAAAACTTCCTGTGGCCATAATACTTGTTTTGATTAACTGAGCAATAAAATCACATACTCAAAATGCATGGGTTAGCCCATTTCCTCCAGCTATCTCTGCAAACACTTAGCACTTTGGCTTCAGAACACAAAGATTAGACTTTCTAAGCTGCATGACATCAGAAAAGACAAGCTGTTATAGACACTGAGACACACTGGAAAATTTCCAGTGCAAACTCTAGTAGGCTATTTTCATTTAAGTGTTGAGGAGAGGGGGCCCTGGTGCAAATTCAGGCAAAAGCCTTTATGCAAGACCAATGAGACCCATCTTTTGTAACGAACTGAACTTGAACTATTAACATCCCTGAACTAACAGGAATCTTATTGCCAAAACAGAAACATTTTTTTCTTACTGGATAGGAAGGAACAATGGATCATCTTCAGGGAGAAACACAAAAGGGTCTTCTTTAAAACCAAACAACTTCATTTTTTTAGATGGTGGTGGTCTAAAAAGAAAATTGCATTGTCAATTTCACTAAAATGCCTGCTTTAAAATCAGTATATTCAGTTCATTTAGTCAACACTTGGCTTACTGTAACAACAGTATGCCAAACAGAATACTGGCATTTTCTTGTGCTTCACTAACACTACACACAATTTAACTTGTGAATACAAGGAAGTGAAGCAGTGCTTTGAAACAGAGTTCACAAAAACAAGCAAACAGGGATTTCTGACGGAGTGATTGTGAAGACAATACAGATCTTTCAACTTCTGAAAGAAGTTTTTTTCCTTAACAGAGAAGAAACTACTGACAGACTTTACGAATGCTAATAAGAAAACCGGTTATTTTCCAAACTTGCTGAATGAAACACAGACAAGACACGACAGAAAACATGGAAATGCAAGACAACTGAATGAATGGATTCATTTTTCTTGATGATTTGCAAATAACAAAAAACCTACAGAATACTCAGCAATTACAGAGCTATCACAAGACAGATACTCAGACGTGGTCCTTACCCACATACTCCTTCCTTTTTGCTCTGCTCAGTGTCCGAATTCGGCAATTCTTGCATTTTCTTAGACTCTTCATTTTCAGCAAGAGTTGGTTCTTCAATAATACAGTCAGAACCATTACCTGAATTACCTGCTGTCACTTCAGTATCTCCTGTTCTTTGTGGTAATTTCTGATGAACCTATTTCAAATAACAATATTTTCAAAAATGCAACAGTAGCATCCAACTTGTAACAGAAGGCACCTGTGTTCTCTCTTTGTATGAGCTTAATTCTTGTCAATTTGTATGCAAGTGCTTAAACAGATCCATTCAGGGAGTTAATCTGATTACTAGACCAAGATACCACTATAAATTGCATTTACCTCTAGTACTGATCTGGACAGTTTCGTACCAACTGTCCAAGAAAGCTATTTTTGTACCATCTACAAAATCATGTTCAAGCCCTAAGAGAAGACTATTTTTAAACAAGATCTGCTGTTTTCCTCCTAACGCTCAAAGTGACACACGCATCCTGCTGCTGCACACCTTCTGTAAGAGTGCTACAATGTTTAACTTAGAACAGCATAAACTATTTGGAGGGTGCTTGCTTCTGAATAAATGCTTCTTCCCTATTGCCACATACATTTTCTTCATATGTTGTTCTACTGAAGCAAATCAGATCAATACCTGAAAGGGATTCACACAAGAAGTTCTTCTCACGGACATGACAATCAAACAGATCAAATAAATCACATCAACTTAAAATCCTGTTGACAGGATTTTAAAGACAATCGACAACAAATGGATTAAAGTCAGATGGTTGAAGCTGCTGCTCCCAACAGTTTTACATCCATTCCCCGTGCTGCTGATCTGCTAATCTGCTACTGAATCACTCTTGAGCAACCAGCCACAGAGTAAGATAAACTGAAATCAGAATTAGCTTACAACACAGCAGAAAAAAGCCTTTTAGCAGGGGACCACACACAGCTGAAGGAAGTGACAGCTTTAGCTATCCAATATAATCTGCTTCTGTAATTCTTTCAAAGCCTTAATTTTAGGGTCAAGATTTATCTTGTTATTTTACTACCATTTCAAAATCCCCTTTCTATTTTTTTTTCTATTTTAAAAATTGTTTTTTTCTTAAGTACTTCATGGACTTAGGAATTTATTGTTAATTGACACACTGAACTATAAGTAAAGGGCAGATACAGAACAGTTATAGTATGTCTTCTATTATGTGCAAACTTTAAAAAAAATTCCTGAAACATTATTAGTAATCAACGTTTTAGATAACTTGAAAGAAGTTACCTTAGGCTGACGTTTATTCCATGGCATTGGAGACTTTTTTATTAACACAGCCACAAAGAAGCCACCTGTGTTCTGGTGATGTGGCAATATCCTAAGACTAGAAAGAAAAGAAAAGAAGTGTTGCAGCATATTCATAGCTGCATTCAGACTCTCACAAAATACTAGAAGGCTCACACTTATATTTACTTTTAGGATAAGGTAAGTATTCCTAGTAGGACTGTGCAGTTTTAATTTATCGAAGCAGAAACAGGATCTAAATAGAGCATTTTGGCAAAATTACTTGCATCAATGCAACATGTTCACTTCACCATTCACATATGAGCTTTAATGACTCATTTCTGAACAATATTTTTAGAATAGCTATGGAAAGTCTTTAAAGGCAAATAAGCCACACTGTTAAAATGTTAAAGTTTCACACACTTTTTCAGTAATTTTGACTATTTATCTCTATTGAATGCAATAAATTTGACCTTTTCATGTGAGTACTTATTCCTCTAACACAACTTGCAGTAATTTCTCCTGATTCACTGAGCTTAAATATTGTGCACTGCCATTACACATGAAGCAATCAAAATATACTCAGACCTACACATTCCTAATCTGATCTAATTATAATTTGCCCACAATCATACCTGTAACATCAAATCCTCATAAAATCTACTCTGGGAGAACTTACCAGCGCTCCAGATTCATTGCCTTTAGCTTCTCTTCATCTTTCACTGGAAACATAGTGGGACGTATTTGTGTTTGTCTATTTGAAGGCACATCTTTCCACTCTTCAAACCACTGTCCATCTTTCAGCATCACCTTCAAAGGAGTAAATATAAGTACTATGAAGAACGTAGCTCACCATTTTATGAGTTTTAATCAAAATACTTGCAAACCAAGGTTCAGATACCAAAAAGAGAAGTTATTTTCTAGTATGGAAAATTAAGTTCTTTAAAGTGTATTGTTTCTTTGTGTATTGTACATGTGCACTTCAGAGTAGGAGATTCTTGCCAGCTGCAGCTCTTTCCTCCACTTCATATGCTTCAAAAAAAAAAAAGCATACAGTCAAAGTGCAGACTGGTGCTGAATCAACTACAAAGATCTCTGTTAACCTGCTAAAACTTGTGAACCACCAAAATCCAGGGGAAGGACAGTGGTGAAATATGTAAGAGCCATCAGATTTAGGATACACGACTCCTTTTTTTCCATGAGCCTGGCTGTGAAACTTTCTGCTATAGGCAGCTTCCAAGTAGTATACAAAGGAAGAGCTACTGCATCTAGTAAAAATCAGAACTGAGGAATCCCAATTTCATTACCTAAGACATATGCAAGAGTGCAACACAACAGCTCAGGCAGGCAGAGAGCTGCGTGACGCAGGCCTATACAAGTCACTGACAGAGATGTTTTTAGGGAGAGTTGCTGAAGAGTCATGTCCCCACGAATTTTCTAGCATCTGTACCTTTACTGAGAACATATCTATAAATCTGCTCTAAGATACTGTGTAGACATCACCTCAGTCTGGCTAAGGTCAAAGCTTTTGATGGACTCTTAAGATACAAGCAGAAGGTTAGAGCCACAACTCTTGCAGGAAGGCATTCTGAATGCTCTTCAAGCAAGGATACCAAAGTAAAAAAATAAGCCAGGGAAAATCTGACTTCAGAGCTCTAGATGCCTGGTTTTGTACTGGATGCTAAAAAGGTCCGAGATGGGGATGCACAGGGCAAATGCATAATATAATCACTGAAATGAAGGCCCCTTTTTGTTGTTAAGGCAACAAAGTAAAGAAGCTGCCGTGATGGTGACTTCAGGACTGGGAAGTGAATGATGAAGTGGTTTCATGCACCTCACTGTGATTGTCTTGAAAGTTTGATTAAGTGTTTTAGTAGAAACTGAAATGTAACATTTATCTAGGCTACACTTTCACTAAGAACTTTGGAACGCAGACTTCAGCATCATGAAGTCTGGCACTTCTCAGCCACCGATCAGATCACACCTTGTGCCTTTCCACACTTCCTGAAACAGAAATTACTGTACTTACAGAATTAGTATTTCAAGTCAAAATATGCTACATTTCATACTGCTAGATGGAGACAAGACAGACTGTACTTCTGAACTGCTCTTCTTTGGAAGTCACGACTCAAGCTTGAGGAAAACCAACAACAGGAGTGATAAATAACTGAGGTCTAAAAAAATCCTAGAACTATTTTGGTTTACCAGAAGAACTGCCTAGCAGCCCTGTGCTGTTCAGTTTTGGATTACCAGCCTAACTGGTAGGCTGGTGTGACTGGTAGAATGACAAGGCACTAAAGAACACGCTGAACTCTTCTCTATTGCACATTTTACTGACCACCTGTTGCAGCAGAAGGAAGAGTAGAAGTGTTGCAGGAATAGATGACCAAATCTGGAGTTAAAAAGGTGTCTTCCTTCAAGCCCAAAATAATTCAATGGAGTTCACTCATCATCTGGCTTAAGGAGGGAGTACTGAATGGTATTTGCAAGCCCCCAAGTGTCCCTTGAATAAAACTTTATTTCTGTTTTTGCTGTTTCCAGAGATTTACAGTCAACTGATGCTCAGGAATACTCAGTGAAATCAGTCACAGAGCTCCCAGAAAACAAATGCAGGCAACAAAAGACTACATCAAGTAAAGATAGCACCAAAGCAAGAAAATACATCCTCAATGACATGCTAGCCAGTGAGGCCTGAAAATACACAGTAGCAGCAAATAAGAGCTGAAGAAAGTCTGGCAAACTCTCAACATATTTTATCAGACTAGTTTTTAAAACCTGTTACTGAGATTTATATTTCAACTGCAAATAGAGAAAGAGATGCTACAGGGAATACAATATACTCTTAGTGATCATTATATAAAAATATATATAGTGGCTTTATGGAGTACCATAAAAAGGTAAAATTAAGATCATAGAGCCACAGTTATGCATTTTACATTTATTCTTCAGGTACAAGCATACAGTCTAAACTTTAAGAACTGTAAGAAGAAAGAAATCAACTAGTTTTTAAGCTGGATTGCCAGTAGCAGAACATTAACAAATTTTTCTTCCCTGCATCTTGTTCATTAGCCTGTACACAGACATAAACCTGTCTGTCATTTCAAGAGATTAGTGAGATAGTAGGACAGAAAACCCAATGGCATTGCATAGGCACTCATTCATAATTAAAATTTAATCAGTTTCTTTCCCCATTACCAGGATGGCCTTCTACTTTTCTTGATGATACTCTTAACAAGAAGCCAAAGCAGCTTTGGGTTTCTTTGCCCCTCCCTAATAGTTTGTTTCCAGAACTGAAGTCACTTAAGGCCTGGAACAAAATACAAGATTCTATTAATATTCTAGGATTAGTCACATCACTGCAGGTTTTATAGCTTATTTGCAGAAACAGTTGCACAGCTTTTGCTTCCAAATGATTCAGATGGACCAGCTGAAGAACTGCAGAATCCAACATTCACAGATCCTGAAGACAGAGATGGATGGCTAACACTAGAAGTGGCTGAAATTATGTTGCCATCTACAGGCCACAAACCCACAACAGAAAAGGGAATTGTACCAAGAAAGTATAGGAGACAGAGGAAAGAAACCTAGAGGTAAGGAAAGAGCAGATGAAGAGACAAGAACTTACCCTCACAAAGACTTTCAGCTTAGCTCTCTCCCCTAAATATCAAATCACTGCCATTAATCCTGCTCAACGTAATATTGTGAAATGTTACACTTCAGAATTTCCCTAATTTAACACTCTACCACAGACCAAGAACTTCACAGAAATATCAGGTTAAATACCTTCCATTTTGTAATTCCTGGCATCCTCTTCAAACCCGGTAACTCGGAAGAGACATCAGCGAGTTCTAAGGCACCTGAAATCCCAAGAATATAAACACTCTTGAAAACAGAATTTAAGACTTATGTTGCAATTAACTTTTACAAAAATAGTTTTCCTTAAAAGTTTTCAGAATGTTTTAGATTGAATAATACTTCCTAAAACTTTCAAGAAATAAAATGCTTTACAACTTCTACCACTTACATTAACAAAGAATGTGAGAAAAACTGTTAATAACAACTGCATAAGATGCAACCTATAAATTACCCAAAACATAATAGTTAGGTATTTTTTGTAGCAGCTGCAGAATAAGACTCTATGACCTATATCATTAAACATCAGTGTTCTAAGCAATGCAATCATTGAAGTTTTTATTCTCATGTACTTAGTATTTGGATTTACTACACTGATTAAGTATTTTTCAGGGAATAACTTTTGGTATAACTAAGCCTTCTGAAATACCTACTATATTCTAATCTTAAAGACTTAAAATCTCCATATATTCCAGTCGGAAAGGAAAGAGAATTTGTTATTTTTTAAATGGAAAGGAAAACTCCAAATTGTTTAACAGGACAAAAGACCATGTGCCTAAAATACATCAAATTACTAAAAGAAACATCAACACAATATAGCTTAATCTACTGAATAAAAGCTTCAAGCTGCCCAAAGTCCAGAAAGAATGATATAATAATTTACTGTTTAAATAGGTAAACTTCCTAGAGAAGAGTAACTTTTAACATTGCTTTTCTGTGATTCCGAATACTTAAGTTATTAAGTATTAACAGTCAGGTAGGCTTTCCCTCATGCTGTACACAATATATCAACCTGTTCTACAAGACTACAACCATCTACTCTTACAGTGATAGGTAAGCAAGTATTTTAAATAAATGGAAACGTGATACATGAATTCATAGACAAACTCAAAAATGACATCTCAAATGTGATTACACTTGATGTTTTGTACCCAGCCTTTGAATACTCTTGCCTCCCTACAGCAGGACTTCAGCTACATCAGACTGATCAGGCACTAAAGGAGTCTGTCAGAAATACTACAATTTCCAATAGTTGCTACATGGCACAAAAAGGCCTCGTAATTCCTTCATCCCTAAGGAGAAAGCAATCTCTCATCTGCTTCACAAGCGGCAAGGTAACACTGTGCTAGAAAGTACCAACAAAACTGGACTGACCTGAACTAATTCTCGAGGTACAATGCCCCTTGCAGACCACTGCACTACCTCCTTACTATTACCTTCTTTAGCTACACCTACGTTCAAGTTTCAAGGATAACATTCACTTGCTGGGACACATCACAGCCTCCAAGTATGCCTCAAAATGCTTCCACTGGGCAGAGACTAGATCCGAATGTCACAGCCAGTCAAAATCCTTCCTTCAAAGTACTGAATTTCCCCCAGGTGTTGCAATTGCTGGCTCCACATCCTACTGCTTTTGTGCTCCTATCCCAACTAGCTCCTAATGCTTTCCAATTTTGTCACTGTTAAATTTAATGCTGGCTTACTATGGCCTTCAATAAGCCAAGCATACTGTAATTTACTGGAAACTTATCTATGCCTACCAAAGAAATTAGCTCTAAATAAAAATGTCCTCTCACAGAATAAGTTGAGTAGGAAGGGACCCACTAAGATCATTGGATCCAACTCTGGCCCTGTGCAGGGCACCCCAAGAGTCACACCATGTGCCTGAGAGTATTGTCCAAACACTTCCTGAACTCTGTCAGGCTTGGTGCTCTGACCACAGCCCGGGGAAGCTGTTCCACTGACCAACCACACTCTGAGTGAAGAACAGTTTTCTAACACCCAGCTTAAACCTCCCCTGACACAACTTCAGACCATTCCCATGGGTCTTGTCACTGGTCACCTGCCCTTCCTCTTCCCCTCACAAGGAAGCTGCAGACTGCAATGACATCCCTCAATCTCCTCCAGGCTGAACAGACCAAGTGACCTCAGTCTCTCCCCATCAGACTTTTCCTGCAGATCCTTTACCATCTTTGTTGCCTTCCTTTGGATGCTCTCTAACAGTTTAATGTCTTTCTTACATTGCAGTGACCAAACTGCACATAGGACTTCACGTGAGGCTGCCCCAGCGTACAGCAGAGTGGCAGCAGAAATTAAAAAGTCAATTCCTAATTAACCTGCAAGCACCTTAGCTATAGTGCTGATTTGAAGTCAATGAAATTTCATGCATAATTTGGGGCCACAATAGTTACTGGCACAAAGTAAACATTACAAAAAACAGACTACCAACTTCCAGAATAAGTGCAGCTCCAGGAGCAACACAGCTGCTTCTGCTCTGTAAAAGGCTCAACTTAAAGAAGTCCATGGAACTTTTCATGCCAAATCCAATCAGATGTTTCCAAATTTCAGGTTATTGATTCAGATAAAACAGTATACACCAGCTACTAAATGGGCTACTGAACCCTACTATCACAAAGTGATGCAGTGCAGCTTCCCAGCTCATCTCAGTTTTTCCACCTCTTGTAACCTCAGCCTTCATATGCAAGTCAAAAATGAAAAAAACCCAATGAGTTTAAACACACTAAAATTCCAAGCACGTCAAAATGTGGGCCAAAGGCTGCTAAACATATCAGTGACTTCCATCTACTGGTGTACAATTACCTTGCTCTAACTGCTTAACTACAGTCCTATAGGGCTTTTTACTCCTATAGCATACAGCAGCAATGTTCCACACTGAGTTTTCCAAAGGAATTATGGATGTCAGAGATGGACTCCAACCAGTGAAAGCAGTTAGCAGGAGCCAGATAACAGAGACTGAACACCACTGATCTGTAAAAGTGTCTCCTGTATCATTAACACAACTCTTCATGTTTTGTATTTGCAGATGATTCACACCCATTTAAGAAGCCTGCTCATAACAACATTAATGAAATCCTACTGGTACCAAAAGACTTTTCATAGTTTTGCAAAGTAGGATCATATAACCCACACTAAGTTTATCACTAGTACCATCATACGCATCCTTTTTTGGGCTGAGGGAAAAAAAAAGAAGAAAAAGAAAGAGTTCCCCACTCTGTTCGAGCTCACAATCTCACCTTGACTCTTTTCCAGCAGAGATGCGATGACAGCTTCGTTTTCGACTGGATTCAAGGAACACGTGGAATACACCATTCTCCCACCTTCTGCCAGCTGTTCAACACCACGGGTTGCAATTCTCAACTGCAGGCTAACAGAACACTCTTAGTCTAGCCAGCTATGACTCAGGAACACAAAAGAAGCTTTACTGCAGACACACAACTCTCCATGAGCTAAGCCAGCACATGGGGAGTTCTACAGCTGTCAGCAGTACACAAATTATAGTCAGTGTTAAACTAAGCCAGCTTAGTGCAGTCTGTACTGCAGACACAATCACAATGACACCTATTAAATTAAAGCAGCAATTAGGTCAAACATTAACACCAATGCCGCATAACTTTGAACATAACATTTTCTATTTTGTTCTTTCTAGTGCCCCATCAATTTTATTATGAAGTACTCAACACTAGAAAAGTAACACCCCAAAACATGACACTTCTCAGAAATCCACAGATGAGTAGTAATCTGACTTTTACAAATATTATGGACAATATAGCTTAACTAGCAGTGGCCTTCTGAGAAAGGTATCACTGAGCTGAACCACAAGCTTAGACCCTACCTGCATACTTCCGACTAAAATGAAACCTGAAACCCTACACTTCCTCTCAACAGCACTCTTGATTTGAGAGAAAAATTACTCTTAGTCTCTGCTTGTCATCTATTAACATATGAATGGATGCAGATGTTAAAGATATAGAAAAAGGAGAGAAAAATGGAAGAAGTGCAAATGTGTAATAAGCATTTTTACCCATGAAGCTGCAAACTGTTTTGTGTTGTCCACTTCTTCCACACATCAATGTTTTTCCTCATGGTTCCATCTCCGCTGCAACAGAGGTTGAACAGATTTGTATTATTTGTGTGTAAAACTCATTCCATATCCAAGTTATTTATGGCAACATAAAAAGACCAGTCCCTCTCCCTTATAACTAGTTTTCCTACACTGTTCTGTTTTGTTCCATCACTGTCTTTGTATTTCAGTGTCCTGAACATAACATCAACATTTGAAGCCCTTCAACTGTTCAAATTTAAGGACCACTTGGAATGAAACAATTCACCTTAACTCCATATCCCCACACTTAAAATGCATTCAGAATTTCCCATAAATCCTAACTGACTGACCTACTCAAAAGGCACAATTCAATAACACAAAAAATTTAGCACTGCACTTAAAGCAGTAAAATCCATGTATTCAAGTTTACATGCAAGGTACCTGCAGGGGACATCACATAAAATCCTGTCATAGAAGAGAATTTCTTTTCTTCCATCAACATCTATTTGTAGGTTAGGAATGCTGGAGGCATCATGATTTACCACCATGATGCATGGACTGTTCAATCTCTTAGCCTGATGAACCAGCAAATAGCAGCGCTTGTTGTCAACATCATTGGCAATTACAAAACCGTCTGGGAACATAAAATAGTGGGAAAATGCTTTACTCTTTAACAGATAAATAATTTTACGTAGTTTATTACTTGATTTTCAAAAGTGTGTAAACCTTTCACTAGAGATTTTTACTTAAAAGACGGCTTATGAACAGAGGAGCCCTTATTGAGCATAAAATAACTTCAAGTATGCTGAAGGTTAACTGATGTGTCATAGCCTTAAGAGTTTTAGCTCCCATCCTGTGGCAGTAAGACACAGCCAAGGGCCCTTCAGCTTTTCAAAGTAAAACCCCTGAAACAGAAAAAAACCCCACTGTCGCCAAAGACAATTCCTACACCAGCAAATTTTCAGTAGAATGCAGAAAGAATCCACACTCTTTCAATGGCCAGCATTCTCTATGAGCATCTAACCAAAAATAAAGATTCTGAAGCTTACAAAAATGATAATTATCACAACTGCTTTAAGTCTAAAGCAGCTTAATCCAGTGTTTGCAGGATACCATAAAACCACAGAGGCTCAAGGGCCACCATCTACTAAGTAAATCTGATTTATATACAGAAATTAATCACATGTACTGTAGTCTGAACTGTAAAGATACATGTAATTCATCTCTCTTTTTCAAGCAAAGGAAGCCCATGAAGTTTCAAATCAAAGGTGGGTACCTTTCATCTCATAACAACCCCTTGGGGAATTCAATATGTAGTTAAATGCAGTTACTCATCTGTGACATTAAAAACAATCTACTACAAGAAAAAGCAGAAATTCCAAGTCACAAGTTTTTAGTTTTCCAGACTTACTGGGAAAAGGAACATTCATGTCTGCATGCAACATTTCAATGAGCTGTGCGGTCTTAGATCCAGGAGCAGCACACATATCTAGAATCTACAAACATAAGAAAGTTCAAAAGAGTCCTGCCTTGTACTTTTTCAATACTTGAGAAATTTACTAGGTTCTTGTTTAAATTAAGTATTTTTGAATATGCAGAATTATGATTGTTCTGAACACCAATTTGAAAAAAACAAAGTACAATCCTGTTCTTCGTATGCTTTACCTTTGAAGGCTGAAAATATGAAAAGGACTTTAGTTTGTAGGGAACAAAAACATCAGCTGAAATAATATTTGAAAGAGGAACCCAAATACAGATTTGGGGATATGATTCTTTTATCAGTTCACAATTCCAACTGAAGTTATCTGCAACTTTACATATATACACACATTAAGGCAGAGTTACATTCAAGAGCAAGTAGTACTTTAAAGAAAGAAAACTACCTGTAAATCAATCAGAGACAGCTGTTTCTGTATTTTTATAAAAATTATTTGCTCTTCCTCCCCACACATGTACATTCCAATACACAAAATCAGGACAATGTATATCTCCTGCTTCTTTATCTTGGAAGAAGCACTTGGGAGGTGTTTGAACTGCTCTGAGGCAGCTGAACATAACAGCAGAGACACCAATTCCTAAATTCGAGTGTATTTTTCTCTCCTAATTCATCACTAACTCAGCTTGTGATGGAGTCGTTGGTAGATTCACTTTCACAGCAAACCAACTGACATCTCACACTGTTCTCTTAAGCAAGGAAGCTTAGAGTCATGCCTCTTGCCTAGTTACAGATTTTCAGAAACATATGTCTATCTCTGGACCTTTGGCTCCAGTAAAAATCAACTGAGATCATGCAACAGCATAAAGGATGGAAACAATCTGCTCAGATCCTCATGTAAGCCCCTGACTAAACCAGAAGACAGCCCCCAGAGAAACACCAAGAGAGCTCCAGAGAGCATTTGGCAAGTGCTGTCATGCAGCAGTGCTAACATATCATGAAACACACCCTGCAAGACAGTGTCAGATCTGCTGTTTAAATTAAGAGATGTGATGCTACTGTTTTCTATTTTTGCAGATAATGCAAAAGACAATGAAGAACACACAAGACTAAACAGGCTCTAAAACTGCCCAGCAAACTGATGGTGGGGGAAATCTAAACTGGGAAAAATAGATTAAAAATGAACACAGCTATGGGGAGGTTTGACAATCATTAATTTTATCCTTGTGGAAGATGGAATCAGCATGTTAGACATGACATACAGAATATGCTGGTTAAGCAAAAGTAACCTGCAATTCTGGTCCTAACAAGCAACTCATAAGCTAAGCCACTAAGGACCATAAAAGGTACTAAATAACAAGTCAGAGCATTTTTACATCATTAAACATATGCTGTTTTGGCAAAAAGAGAGGATAAATAACCTATTCATAGTCTGATTTATGAAATCTTACACACATTTCAGGAAAATGCTGCAATACTCACCCAAATTAAACATCCAGTGTAAAACCTATATACTGCTAGCTTAGCATATACAATGTAAGATGTGTGCAAAAATAGCCCCACAATTTGTGTTTTACATTAAGATGAATGTGGTCACTACTTGTTCAATTCCAGACAAAAATCAAAATACACCTGTGATACATCAGGACTGAGACTTTCAATTTACTATTCATTTAAAAGAGGTGAGAAGACCTAGCCTCACATAAAACAGCTATGGCTGTCATACACTGGGTTGGGGTGAAAGTAGGAGAAAACAAGGTGAAAAGTTATGTATGCTAAGTAATGCTAATATAAAAAGAACTATGTATAAACTAGTCTTTAAAACATATGTCAGAAGTTTGATAAACATAAAATTTTAAGACACAGCATGAGAATTTAAGAAAGAAGAACACAACATGGCTGCTAGAGATAGCAAGGCAATTAGCTCATTAATTTAAGAGATTAAGACAGTAAGGCCACCTGATAGATTCAGTCTGCAAACAAGCACAGTGTATGAAAACACCACGAAGTTAGAACAGAAAGTTTGCTACCAGATATCCTCATTCCTATGGTGTCATAAGAAAATACCATGGGCATTCCTTACACATTTCAGTTAAAGTTAGCACCCTATAGTGTTTAGCCACCAGCAACAGCATGTTTCAGCACACCCAAAATATTTCATGTAACAGATTATTTATAGAGCAGAACTTTTCAGCTTCTTCAAAAGGCATAGAGGAGTGAAATCTACGTGGCAGAGAATATTACCACTTGCATCTTGAAAATTACATCTATTCACAGGGTGATGGAGAGAAGAAGTTAAAAACAGTCACCTTACTTTAAAAGCAGGTTCAGACAAGAATAGACAGCTCAGATGCAGCTAAACACATTTACACCTTGAAAATAAGACTATGCAACTGCTTAAAATCAAAGTGTTTTTTTACAGGGTATTACATACAGCTGAAAAAGCAAATGTTCCTCTGAGAGTATGTTTGTGATCTGAACATTAGTTGAGTGTTGCTGTTGATGTGCAGAAAGCACAAAATGTACCAACATGAAACAGAATTGTGTATCAGCCTTGATACTGCCCTTGTGATTTGTAGTTTAATTAAGCTAATTTCAGGGAACAAACTTCAGTACATATTATATTCTAGACTTACCTTATGATGAGGACTAACGTCAAGAAGCAGAGGTGGGATCATACTAACGGCCTCCTGACGACTGATATTCCCCTTGAAAGTAAAAAAGAAATTAAATTTGTTTTTATTCCATGAAGGAATGCATTTCTTTTGCAATAAAACTTTTAAATCGCTATTTAGTAAAATAACAAAGCAGTCAGACACACACTGCTATAAACTTAGGATTAAATTTTGTTACAATATAACAAAAAAAATCACAGTATTTCACCCAATTGTAATCTAATAGTTCTGTATTTACTCCAATTGCATTAATTCTGTAGTTTCTGCTCAAAAGAGAGGAGAAACTGGCTAGAACCAAGTGACAAACATCAATCACTTAAACGTTGTCAGGCACATGCATGCACTTTTTATCAGATTTAAATATTTGGTTTCTAACACCAACTGATTATTTTACAGGGACTCATTTTAACATCCCCAAACAACAACAAAAAAATGCAATTAGTTTAGGCAAGTATTCATATCTGCAGTTATGCACCAGAATCAGGGGATGTATCACTGCCAACTGCAACACAAAATCCAGATTCTTCTGAGCTACTCAACTTCTGAGAGGAAAGGCACAGTCTCCATCTCTCATAATGTATTTCAATAAAGCATTGCTCAGGATATGCCAGAAAAAAATCAAAATCTATCCAACACTTACACATTCTGTCTCGCTAACCAGAAACTGATGAAACTTTTCCAGTTGTGGGGATTTGCGTAAGATTTTTCTACTCAAGTTAGTGTGCCAGGCTAACTCTTCAGGATACCTGTTTGAAAAGAAAAGGGAAAAGGGCAGAGGCAGAAGAAAGAGGCCGATGAGCCAAGCTGGATCCCAGGAATATGCAGACTGCTTTATCTCGCCTCCAGATCACTCACCAGCTCAGCGACTGCGGCATCTCGACTTTTTGGCCATCCACCTCCAGGTCCTGCAGCTCTCGGAAGTACTTTTCCTTCAAGCAATGGAGAATCTCTTTGGCGTGGCTGCATGCGAGAGACCCCCGGGGGGACAGAGGATGGAGAATCACACAGTCATAGGACAGTTTGGGAAGGAAGGAGCCTTAGAGACCGCGCAGTTCACCCTCCCTGCCGCGGGCGGGACACCTCCCCTGTGCCGGGCGGGCCTGGCAGCCGCGGTGCGGAGCGCGGCCCCGGGAGCCCCCAGCCCGTACCTGCGGTAGCCGGTGATGCGCAGCGTGGCGGGCAGCGGCTCCCGCAGCGCCGCCATGAACGCGTCCCACTCTCCGGCGGGTACGATGCCCAGCTCCCGGTAGTACCGCTCGAACAACTCGTTCTCCTTCACGATCTCGGGGTAGCCGCCGGCCCAGCCCTGAAGAAAAGAGCCGCCGCCGTCAGCCCGGCGGCCCCGGCGCTGCCCACCCCGCTTCACCTCCCCGGGCCCGGCTCTCACCGCCTGGTCCCCGCC
>VZTZ01014534.1:172792-203832 GCA_013400955.1 Drymodes brunneopygia
TCGGGCGGGCGGCGCTGCCCCGGGCGCCGGCGGGGCTGGGGCGGGTGGCGGGGGCTCCCTGCGGTGCTGGGGGCAGGAGAAGGGATCAGTCTTCGTAGAGATACCTGGTTGCTGCTTCCCGACCGAAGGGGTTGAGGTTCTGTTAATTAGCGTATGTTACTTAACACGGTAGTCACTGACGTCTCATGTGCTTCAGTACATGGAGATGTCGTGTGTTGTTGCGGTAGGTGGGTGAATAGCTGTGGCGGTGCGGTGCCGCTGCCTTGTGCGCTCTATGCTGAGCGCTGCGATGCTCCGGCTCGGCGCTCCCTCAGCGTGCCGCTCCATCCCCGTGCCGCTGCTGTGCTGCGTGGTGCCTCCCGCCCGGAAATGGATGGACCAGGCTGTCATAAGGGCACTGTGTTACAACCAGCAAAGTTCAGCACCGTATCCTGATACAATCTTGATATTGTGAAAAAATAGCAATTTTCCAATTATATTGTTCTACGTTATCTTCCAACACAGTGTTTATAGTACAGGAGTTGGACTGGATGAACTTTGTGTGTTTCCTTCAGCTCAGCATATTCAATGATTCATTAAAATACTGGCAAACCTGAGGCCGAGTGCCCTGTGTTGCCAGGTAGTCAACATTATTCAGGCAATTTGTAAAAATACTCGGAGGAGGTAGCTTAGCTGGAGTCCAGGTGCGACCTTGCTGTTCTTTTCAAGTTATGGACAGTAGCTACTGGTCATACACAACAAGTGAATTTGCCACCAAGACAGGAGCAATAGGCTTTTCAGGTTTATTTTAAGCCACTTTGTGTGGCTGATATGTTGTTATTTTCTGGTGCTTATTGAGAAAAGCTTTTGCTTTTGACCAAGTATATCCCACAGCCTTGTGATGGGGAGGTATATGAAATATGGCTGGCCTGGAGGCTGCCTTCGAAAACCCGGAACTGTGTCTTTGCTCCTCTTTTTTCTATTCTTAAGCGTAAAGACACGGGAGCTTAACTCATCCTTGATGTCTGGGAATAGCTGGGAATGCGAGGCAATGATTTGTACGAAAAGCTGAGCTGTGCTGCAGTTTCTTTTTTTTCCTAGTTGCTTGTTGCTATTGCCAAACCTGAGGGACTGTTCTGTAGGTGAATGTAGACTGGATGAGACCTCTGTTATCTAATTCTGCTTGTTGTAGCATTGAGTGCTTTAAATAACCCTGTAATGAATTTGTTACTCTTTCTTGAAAGCTGTTAGGGTCGTGATTCCTTTGCAAAAGTTATTTTGACACAGTCATCCTTGGGTAGAAGGAAAAAAGTGAAGAATGCTCAGGCTTCAGTGATCCTGCTTCTGTATCATTATAGATCATAATTAAATCAATAAACAATTGGGAGTTGGCCAGTTCCACAAGAAAGAGCAAAGAATATTCACCTGCTCTTCTTGTTTGGAGCTAGTTTGCTTACTTGCATAATCCCCCCAGGAAAAACAATCAAGATTCCTTTCCCAAATGGGATGGCAATTGTGGGTTTGTCACGTCTTTAGAGGTGTCATAGAGTAGACCAAAATTGTCCAGATGAAGCAATTAATGTTTTGACTTGCAAGATAGGGAGGAAACTGAGGTCAGTTATGTTAATTCCAAGGGAATTGACTTTCCCCCTGGAAATGCTGGGGGAATTTGGTGGAGGGATGTTGAGACCTAGCTCATTTCAGAAAGCTTGATGATACAACTGAGGATTTAGGAGCAAATGAGAAAAAAAATGGATTGTGCTTGATATCAGTTGATTTTATTCCTCTCACCAAAGTAATTGCTTTGGATACAAAGGTCAAAATTTCTGCCATACAGGAGAGAGGACTGATCTTGTAATTCCAATAAGGAAAAAAAAAAAAGGGAATGTTTTAGGTGTTAAAGTAAGTGCAACTATCCTTTGAAACAGGCACCAAGGACTGGTGCTGAGAATTTGAAAAGTAGGTTAGTGTGGCCAGTGTTTGGACTTCAAAACTATCTTTTTTGGGGTTAATACAATAGATTTTCTTTTCTTTGTTTGCTATAGGGCACTCATCTTTCCCCTTCTGATCCGTGAAGGAAAACCAACACCGTTTTTCACTTTTGTGTTAGCGCTTCTGTTCTGTGTTTTCAATGGATACTTGCAGGGCCGGAGCTTAACCACCTATGCAACTTACCCTCCAGGCTGGTTGGGCGATTCACGCTTCATTACAGGTGAGTTAAATCATGTTATGAGAACATCAGGTGTAATTTTCCTCTGTCTTCATAGCTCTTAATTTTTTATTGTGATTTTATAATATCTTTGATGCCATTTTATAAGTCTTCTCATAATTATCTCATAATTGGTCTAGCTGGAGGTCTTTTAACCTTTTTTACGTTAGAACTGTGAACTGACACTGCTAGATGAGCTGACTGTCATCTTTTAACGCCCAAGTAATTCCAGGTCAAGTGTTTTTTTTTGATGTAGAAACTTGAAGCCCTTCATGGGACCAGCAGCATGCAGGTTTACAAGAAGCAAAGATTTTCTGTATAACATGTAGATTAACCTAACGTAAACAAATTTGTGGAGTAAAAAAATCTAGCAAGGGTAGCTTCTGACTACCGACATACCATGGCAAATGCTGCAAGTCCTTGGTGTCAGGGTATCCACCCTGGTTACAAACACATGCACCAATCCGCCTGCCCTTGTAATTGGGGGGTGGCTTTGTCAAATGACAAAACTGGCCCCACAAGGAAGGGGAGGAGGGGTTGATCTTTCACTCCCAATTGGGAAGTGAGGTTACATTTACACTTGAAGTCATAGATATGATTAAAAGGCTGGTATTTAGTGACCAAGTATTTTATTTACCCTACTTTTTTGTTTCCTAGGCATCTGCTTTTGCCTATTCTCAAAATGATAGTCTAATTTCCTAATGAAATCTTTACAGAAAGATTATTTTCTTCTGAGGATAAACCAGAATATTTTGCCTCATCAGTCAAAGGCAAAATACTGGACTATGTAGATCCTTGATCTGAGTCAGTACCCATCACTTTGTTCCTGTAACTGGAGCAAGTTAGTGTTTCTCCTGTATTTCTGAAGCTTTTACAGCAAGAAAAAGAATTTTCTGTCTTTATTACAGTGCTATTGTGGATGACAATAGAGGACAAATGTGCAAAAGGCTGTCATGAATGTAAGGTTGAAGAAATTTACATTTAAGTAGATTCTCTTGCCAAGATTAGGAGGCAGTTCTGCTTGTGTGCTAAAAATCAAGAAATTGAGGTACAAGGGAATGACTTCAGAGGGCAGTAGAATATACTTGAAATTTTCTTGGTACTTTCAAATTTCCACTCTACATTGGATTGGAATCCAGCAGAAAAAAAAGGTTAAAAGATTTGTTGATCAAAACTGTTGAAACTCTGAAGCCAGGCAGATTTTGTTTTCAGTGTCCTAGTTCAGTACCTTAGTCAAAAGATATCTCAATACAGTGCTGTGAGCCAATCATGATTAAGGAGCCATAAATCAGTTCCTCCTTACTTAAGTATCTTAAAAAAAATCAGGTTAATAAGACTTGTTGCTCAAGTTTCCTTGGGCTCTTATGAGTGTTTGTCTTTCTTTTATTTTTCAGTTTCAAGGATTTCTGAAAGATGCAAATGTAAAAATGATAATAATTAGGTTCATCTGCCTTCAGTTATGAATACTTCTGTGTATGAATTAGTTTGGTTTCTATTTGTGTTTTGGTTGTGATTTTGTTTACTTTTTTTTCCCAAATAATACCAGTTTGAAATATATGCTTATATATTTCTAGTGCTGCTAAACATAAGTGAAGTGTGGCTTTGGTGACTATTGTAAGTCAATGTAGTGCTTTAAAAAGTTTTCCTGAAAACTAAGAAAGTGAAAATTCTTGGTATACATATCAACCACTTTAATAGTGTGACCATTGCTGATTTTTTTGAGACTGTAATGACAACATATCTTGAGATAAAATTTGGCATGCCCATTGAACAGCTAAACTGAAGACTATTTTTTTTTTATTTCTGCAATTAGAATATCTTCTGGATTTTTTTTTTTGTTTTGTTTTGTAGAGCATATCAACATAATTGAATCTTAGCATTTTTAATTGCTTTTTGGTATTCATCCCAGCTGGACACCTCCAAATACCTGCAGTTTATACTTATGGTTTTGATCAAAGCAAATGCTAAAGTGAAGTATTGTACACTGGGTACTCCCTGAACAACTGGACTATTGTGTTCTAGTACTTAAAAAATATCTGACAGTGTTTTTTAACCTCCTGTTTAAAATTACAAAAAAATTACTAGAATACTAGAAAATAACAATAGCAAGAAAAGCATATTTGCTGGTAGATAAGATATTTCTCAAGTTATATGAAATTACACGTGGAAGATGAATGAGAGAGAGTCTACAAGTAGTGGGCAACCAAGGTTCAATAGCTGGAAGCTGAAATGAGATAAATTTCCAGTGAAGACAGAAATTTGGAGAAGTCAGGCTAACTATCAGGGTGAGAGGTTTCAAACAACTGATGTGTTCTCTGACTGTGGAGCCTTATTATATAGTTTGTCTGTTTTGGGGAACACAATAACATATCTACACCAGCAATTGATTTGGAGCAGGAATATGGTTTTGATGTGATTTCCTCATAGTTTCTCTGGACTGTGTTGGTTTAGTTCAGAGCAGTGAACATATCTGTTTCCAGAAGAAATTGGAATGTTCTGCTTCAAATGCAGAACCATGAGCTTGCAAACCAAGAACAATGTCATAATCTTTCAGCATGAGCCTTACACCTGTGCACCAATAAAGAGCTTCTGAACTTAGAAGAGAGCTGGTGATACCCTGGAGTAGTGACAGCTTCAAACAGGGACACCAACACCTCTGTTCTTCACCCTTGTGTCCTTTCCTAATCTATCTGCACTTTTAGTTGGAAACTCCTTTCTTCCTTTGCTTGCTTTAGCCTCTTCAAACCCTTTGCAGTATGCCATGTGTCTTTTCTTACTCCTTTATGTCCCTATTCAACTACTTCCTTCAAATGTTGGTGGCTAACTCTTTCATGCATCAAAACACCTTTTTAATAGCAGCTCTGCAAAGCAGAACAGCACCTGTAACTCACAAGGTGCAGGTGCCAGAACACCAGCATCTCCTCCATTGCATGAAGCTCTTTATCTGGCAATCAGGTAATAAAGCACACATGCCGCCTCTGCTCTCTTACATGAAGAAGCGTGTATGCATTATCCATATCTGGATATAATCTTGTGGGCAGCGGATGTGTCTTACCAGTGTCTCTCCTAATATCCATAGGTGTCTGGATGCTCCAGATGATTGTGTCTTGTTGGAAAACTAATCACAGAATCTGAGATGAGGCACTGGTGAACCTCAAAACATAGCCCTTATCTGTTCCTTATCAGCAGGGAATGCTGCCTTCAAGGGAAGATAACATAGGTAGCATGTTGCCAAGGGGTGAAAATAATGAATATCAGTCCTAAATTCCTTTTGACTTATGGATTCATGGCAACATAAGGATGCAGAATGTGACAACATTCTCAATTTCTGTGAAAGGCTGTAATAAATGGCTAAACCATTTTTCTGAATGGCATGAATAAATGGTACATTAATTCCTTCACAGTTGTATTCCTTTTACTGCACAGAAATCTGTTGGGGAAATTCTGATATGCTATCAGTAAAATAGTAAAAGGAGAGTGGAGCTAAAATGTGTCCCTCTGGGAAGATTAAAAATGGCTGTTTCTTTCAGTGTGTAAAATTTTAGTGTATTTGTTTTTCTATGTGGAAGTTAGGGAAACATACACATTACATCTGCATTTATGCACATGCATACATTTATGTAAGTCTAGCAATATAAGAATAAACTTCAATTTTACAGTGCTATTTCCCATCTAGGGAGCTGTTGATACTGTGAGCTCTACAGACTGAAGAGCACAGTGTGGGACTGGTACTGTGCAGGATGTCACCAGAACTGTTTATGCTGGTTACATTACTATTGCTTTGAGACAATGTGCATAATGTGATATCAGAGTGTAGTTTGTTTTCTGAACAAACACAGTGCACTAAATGTAGTATTTTCAATATTTCTCTTCAGGTATTTTAGGGTGGTTGATCGGCATGGCCATCAATATTCATTCTGATCATATTCTCAGAAATCTGAGAAAACCAGGGGAAACTGGTTATAAGATACCGAGAGGTAAGTAAAAATGGTACAGAAATTAATATAACAAAAAGAAATTTCTCTCATATAAGAAGAGGTGGAGGGAGCTTGGAATGCTCAGACTGGAGAAGAGAAGGCTCAGGGAGAATCTTACCGAAGTTTATATATACATCATGGGAGAGAACCAGGCTCTCCTTAGTGGTGCCTAGTGACAGGAGCAGAGGCAGTGGGCACAAAATTCAAGCACATAAAACTTTAGCTGAACTTTTTTTTTTTTTTTTTTTTTTTACACTAAATGACAGCTGTGAGTGATACCAGTATGGCAAAACTGNTGGGGGTGGTCAAACACACAGGTTGAAAGAGGTTGTTCAAAACCAGACTGGGCATAGTCCTGGGCAACCTGTTCTGGCTCATTTTGTTTCAACAGTGGGGGTTGGACAAGATTATCTGAAGAGATCTCTTCCAGCCTAAAATGATTCTGTGTGAAAATGACCTTCTAAATCTTGGTGCATTTTAGAGGAGATAGTAATTTATGATATAAGAGGCAACTGGAAATAGCATTTTGTTTTCTACCAGTAAGTGATTTTCTTTTTGGGAAACATCTTCTTTTCTTCTTCTTAAGCCAAGTAATTTAAGGAATCTGTTTCATGGTATCACTTGGCTTGTGCAAATCTTTTGGTTTCTTGACCAATATTGGCTATATTTTTAAAAGGGGGTAAAAATGTAACAGCATTGCCCAACTTTTCAGAGAATCAGCAGGTGGGTGGAGAAGAAAGACCTAAATTACCAACTCAGTGTGGGGGCAGGAGGGGAATGCAGAAAGTACTCCACATGTGACCCATCTCGTGTCCCATGTATGAAGAGAGAGGTACCTAAAGTAATCAGAGAGCAGCAACAATTTTGGAAAGGGAGACACAGGGAAAAGAAAACAGAAATCCAAATTAATTTGGCATTATAAATTCTGGCCTTCATGGGAAAATGGAGAATATTAAAGGCTTTCTTATGGAGCCTATTGAAGTGTTAAGGTTTATTGATACTTTTGGAAACAGGCTGTCTTCCATTACACTCACTTAGAGCAGAAGGATAATATGATCTCTGAGTTCTGGTCTCTTGCTACATTTTTTTTCTCTTAGTTGTTGCTTTTTCTTGGTTGTTAAAATTTTTTAAATAAAACTGTAAGAACTAAGATATGTAAGGTAGTCTGTTATTTTTCACCAAGAAGGTAACTTACAGTTTTAGTAGATGTGAATTGAGGTGTTCATGTGAAAAATGAATATAAACATACTGTACTATGTTCAGTGTACAAAAAGGTTCTGGAGGAAATTGCTGCAAGATCAGGAGGAGCTGGTCTTTTTGATGTTGCTTATACAGTTTAAGTGCTAGAATTTCACTTTTCTTTTGTCACAAAACTAATGTAATTAGAACAAGGTCAAAACATGAACTTTATTGCATTTTCCAAATACTTGTTTGTTTAGTCCCACTGGTAAAGCACATACTGAGCTGTTATCAGTTTGTACACTGACTTTGGAATTGGGGTGAAATTCTTGATTTATAAAATTCCCAGCAGGTGAGTACCAGTTGTTTATGCACAATTGTCTATACAATAGATTTAACACAGACTGCCAAATTTTCACTGGGTATAAGGGTTGAAACAGCAGATCTGATGAGGAATCGGAACAAAAGTGCAACAACTTTGTAAGCTAGGGAATAAATTTGGAACTTCATAATAATGATATTGTTCATAATTAACTTAATTTCTTAAGTACCTAAAGAAATGAAAAATTGTAGGCTAACTAACCCTATGAGTATTTTCTGTGACTCAAGGGGAATGTCTTTTATTTCTACATATTTTAAAAAAGGTTTAGTGTATGTTCAAATAATTATTTGCAAAGGTATGTACTTGATTCTGTTGCTAGTAAATCTGCTTTCATTAAAGAGGAAAAGTGCAGCTACAAAAGGTCTGTGTTAGAGCAAGGTCTGAAGTGATCCTTCATAGTACAGCTTGAACTGAAAAATGCTGTCTCCATTGCCTTTAGAGATCAGAGACATTGGTGATATAGCTCCTATTTGATGTACAGAAAAGATAACATTGGACATCTTGATTAAGGTATTTTGAAGTAACTCTGTCCTGCTTTCAGGAGGAATGTTTGAGTATGTCAGTGGAGCCAACTTTTTTGGAGAGATCCTGGAATGGTTTGGGTTTGCCCTTGCCTGCTGCACCATTGAAAGCCTTGCATTTGCGTTGTGTACTCTCTTCATCCTGGGTTCAAGGGCAAGACAACACCACAAGTAAGTGTTTGTGCCTTGTCATTTTTGTTGTCCCTATGTCACACTGCATTTCCATTTCACAAATTATGCCTCATCCTATAGGGATGTTGCAGAGCAAGTCTTGTGAAAGAGACTGCTGCTGTAGGGCAGAATATGTTAGAGAATACCCTGAGAAGATTACGTACTGCAGAATTTCAGCAGAATAGTACAGAGCATAAACACACAGTTCAACAAGGTGGTCAAAATAATGTTTAAATGAAGATGGTGCATCCTGGATCTGTAAACATTATGGACAAGTTTGGCAATATTGTCTTAATTATTCCAATACTATACTTTCCTTTCTCAAACTTGTTTCTGTAATATTAAAATTTTGAAAATCACTCAAGCTCTCTTTAACAGGCACAATTTATAGTCATGTCTGTATCATATTGTCTATAATCAAGTGTATGGACAAGACGAAAACAGTTCTGGTAGATGATATTTAATGAAGTCTCTGCTCTAAACATTCTGACTGCTCATGTACTGTATTTATAATGTAACTATAGTTTGGGGAGACTTGTTTCCTGGAAGGATTCTCATTCTCAACCAATAGCATGGTTAAAAGAATTTGAACATGTGAATTTTGTTTTGGTTGTTTGCAGCTTCCTGCTTTGGTTCTCATGTTGAAACTTAGTGGCATAAGAGGAAATAAACATGAATTTGAGGAGGAAATGTGTTGAAAAAAAATACTGACCGTCTGTGAGGGCAGCCATGTCTATGTCTAGTGGAGTCCTGAAAACCTCCAGAAACAGAGGTTTTCCTGCCCCCTGTTTGTAGGATGTTCTGGGCCTGTATTACCCTCCCAGTGAACAAGTTTCTTCCACTCTCCAACCTGAGCCTTCCAAACCTGTTGCCTATGACCATCTTTTCCTGTTTTCTCACCTCCTATTAGTGAGCAGAGTTGCAGAGTATCTTGAGTTGGGAGGAGCATCTGAAGGTTGATCAGTCAACTGGTGTGGCTGCTCCAGCCAGGGCAAACCACAAGGCCCTGCCCAGTTGCCCAGGGCTCATCCAATTGAGTTCTGAGTGTTTCCTCCTTGCCAGATGAAGCAATGACAGGTTCTCCTGCCTCTCCTTGGACATTACGTTCTTCAGGCTCAAATTCCATGATTGGTTTGCATCAATCTTAAGCCTTGATGGCACTCTTTCAGAACATCAGGAAAAGCTAAATGTTGCTAAAGGAGGTTACTTACACTAAAGGAAAAATGTATGAAAATGAAAGGGGTACAGGAAAAGAACCCCAAGCAACTAAAAATGGCAAATCCATGTAAGTGAAGAAACATATTATTGTAGTTTTTTTAGTTTAAAAAATTTAGAATAAATGACTGAAATGGGTAAATAGGGTAATAAGGGTATTCCCTAGATGCAGGTTGTCGTGCATTGCATGTTTTGTTCTGTTTATTCCAGCTTTGATCTTGCAGTTAGCTGTTGATATTATGAATATCTGTACCTTTGAGGAGCCCAGGTGAACTTAGTTCTTTTATTTCAGAGAAGTAGAAGAACAAATATTCAAAAGTGGGAATAAACATGCTTGTTATGAAAGGTGAAAACACAAATCATATCTGATAGTGCTCTGCACTTTTTCTTTTTTAAATTGTCTGGATTTGAAAATAGTGATGGTCTTTGAGGGGTGTTAGCAATAAGGCTAGTGCAATGTTTGTCATGTTCAGTTTGATTACCCAAATTCTAACTGCAGCCAAAGAAACTTCTATGCAGAATGGGACTCTCAATCCAGTGTGTGAAGTATCCCTTGCTTCCATGTGAAGTCATTATGCAATGACATGTTTTTGATTTAATTTTTTCTCCCTCCAATTCTAAAACATGTAGATACTCAGGATGTGTAACAACATACATTTTTAAAGAATGGGCTACTCCTTCCCTATCTCACCACATCTGTTGATTTCCCACTGCTGGCAGCTGTAACTTAGTTTTGTTATATTTGGTGATTAGATGTCATTAGGGTGAGTGCGGTAAATGCCATTTTTCTACCCAGAGTTGGTTCCAAAGACTTTTTTTCTTTTGTTTGTAGACAAAAACATGCATGGATTAAATTGAACACATTGTACAGTTACTTAATTTCCTCTACAGTGTTTTGAAGACTCAATACTCATCTGATGTCTTTTTTTGTTTTTCAGATGGTACCTTCAGAAATTTGAAGACTATCCAAAGGACAGAAAAATTGTCATCCCATTTTTGTACTGAGCTGTGCTTTTAACACTCTGAGATGGATGCTTTTAGTAACAGCCAACATTTTACAGATGCTGGCAGGTTAGCAACATACTCTGATCATCAGTGTGACAAAGCCTTTCCATCAGTGCTGCTATTACTTACTGCTTTTTCCTCTTAATGGTAACCCAGAAATCTGATGGACAGGGTGAATAGGAACAGGAATGCTTTTCCAGCAGTGAAGCACCTTTGTAAATACATTAGGCAATGAGTCTGAATTGGCATCGTGGGAAGTACTGTGCACGACTTCTGATGCTTCTTTTTCTGCCTGTGAAGGCTTCTGCTGTTTCCACTTAATGTAGCCAAGCTGTCCTGAGGATTATGCTGTGAGCTCAGCCACCCTCACTGCAGTCTGGATGGTGTGTTCTGCCTACAAACACAAATAGGGTTCATTTTTTTTCCTTGCCTTACTAATCCTTTCAGTTCCCCCCACCTGCATCTCCAGAAGAGCTGGTGATGTAGACCAAGGAATTAGATGAATACAGTTGCTGTTAGATGAGAGGCAGTGTTTTTCCTTCTCTTTGCACTCTTCAAATATAGGGACACTGTATAGACAATATTTAATTATATTTACATTAAAGTTGTACTACTAATAGATTAATATTGTCACCTACCTCTTAAAATGGATAGCTCTCTCAATATGCAATACGTGTCTTCTCACTCTGAACTGGTTTTGAAGTCTTTACTTAGGATACTTAGGCCAATCTAGCATTGTTAACAATTGTGTGATGTTTTCTAACTTACTTTATAAAAAAAACCCTTGAGATTTTAAAAAAATTTCTTACTACGCTGTTTTTAAAAAAATCAAGTGTCTTCCTCTGTTGCTAACATTCTAGATGATTTTATATTCTAAAATTCTGGAGCCTTGTGTCAGTTCTCATACCCCAACCTTTTACTTAGGAAGGAGTCCAGAATGGTTTCAAGAATATGATGGAATCCCAAGCATACAGATTTTCAAGTTATCTGTGTCTTTTGCATGATTGTAATAATGGAGAATCTTTTAGAATTGATGACACAAAAAAAACCCAAAAACAACCTAACGGAAAACTGAAAAAAAAATCCAACAAAAACCCCAGGTGAACAACCAAATTCTAATAATTAAAAAAATTGAAAAACAAACAAGTGAACACTAATTAAAAAAAACTTCCCACAAAACTCTGCTGCTAATGTAATTTGAAAATAAATGGAATTCAAACTTTTGCCAAGTGTCATCTGCTCTGTTTGCACTTTTATGTTGGGTTATGTTCTTCAAAACAAATTAGTGTAATTTTGCCAGATGCTGAGTTTTCCAGTTGGGTATTGCAGTAAAATTTGTTTTGATGAACAGTGATAATGCTTGCTGGAGTGAGAGGATGGTGAAGAGTTTGATTTACTCCTCAATGCTAAAATGGAGTTATTAGACAACAAAAGTTCAATAGGATCACTTAAAGCATATTCTGAGGATAATTTTAGAATCCTAGTCTTAACTATCAAGATATTTCTAAATCCTCTCATCTCTGCAGCATTTTTAAAAATCTTCTTGTCTAAATCATCCACCTATCAAAATCTCTTTTAGTGGGGAAAAGGATTCAAAAACCACTCTCTGCTCAAGGTGTTTAAACACTTAGCTAGTTTATGGTGAATTAATGTCTTTATTGGGTTTGTGTGGCCAGATTTTAGTAGTGAGGGCTACAGGTGTGGCTTCTGTAAGAAGCTGCCAGAAGCTTCCCCCATGTCTGGCAGAGCCAATGCTACCTCATCCCAGGGCCAGCCTGCTCCTGACCAAGGCTGAGCCCATCAGGAATGACAGTATATCTTTGTAATAACATACTTAAGAAAGGAAAAAAAAATATGTTCTTGGGCAGAGCAGCATCTATGCAGATACCAAGTGGAGAAGGAGTAGGAGGAAGTGCTCTAGGTGCTGGAGCTGGGATTCCCCTGCTGGAGCTGTGCCCCTGCAGCCCATGGAAATGCAGAGATCCACCTGTGGCCTGTGGAGGATCCCACGCTGGAGCAGGTTGCTGCCTGAAAGGAGGAGGCTGTGAACCCATGGGAAGCCTGTGCTGGAGCAGGGTTGTGGCAGGGACGTGTGGAGAGAGGAGCCCATGATGTGGCAGGGTTTGTGGTGGGACTTGTGATCATGTGAGAGACCCACACTGGAGCAGGCTATGCCTGAACGGCTGCACCCTGTGGAACAGCAAGCCGCGTTGGAGCAGTTCATGGAGAACTGTTGCCCATGGAAGGGACCCTTCACTGGAGCAGGGAAGGCCTCCTCTCCTTGAACAGCAGGAGAAACCACAGGTGATGAACTGACCATAACCCCCATTCCCTGTCTCCTTGTGCCTCCCCGAGGGAGTAGGTAGAGCTTGGGAAGAAGAGAAAGGTGGAAGGAAGGTGTTTTTAAAATGTATTTTACTTTTCATTATCCTGCTCTGATTTTGTTAGCAATAAATTCAATTAATATCCCCAATTTGAGTCTGTTTTGTCTGTGGCAATATTTGATGAGTGATCTCTCCCAGTCCTTATCTCAACCTATGAACCTTATGCTTTGTTTTCTTCCCTCTCTCCAGTTGTGGAGAGGAGTGACAGAGTGGCTGTGATGCACACTGACATATGGCCAGGGTCAACCCACCAAAACATCTTATATCTTCAGGGATATTTGTTTAAAAATCACTAATGGGACAATCTACCAGTAAATAACATCTTTCTGCAGCACTTTAGACTCTAGTATGACATGCTTTTCTTTTGTTCTTTTTTTTCTTTGCCTTTTTTGAAAAGGCAAATGTTTTTTTAATACTTAACAGTGAAAGAAAGGCCAGTGTTTATTACACCTCTATATTCAAGAACTGTAGCTCTCTAGTCATTAGTCTTTTATCATAGTTTCCAGAAAATTTGTATGGATGCCTTGATTTTGCTCTCCTATTATGCTAATAAATATCTGTGTTGCCTAAAAGTTCAGTTGATTTGCCCACATAATGTTAATTTATGGTTTCCTACAATGGGATGGGATGGGATGGGATGGGATGGGATGGGATGGGATGGGATGGGATGTGAAGTGAAGTGTGATAGTCTGACAGCTTATCCCTGTTCTCTCTTTTGTGACAGAAAAGGAAAAGCTAAATTCTGTGGGCTGTGAATGTCAGCATGTTTAGAAATTTTAGTTTACTGGATTAACAAAAAAATCCCCAAACCCAAGCCAGAAGGTTTTCTTTGTGTGATTATATTTTATATTCTCATGATACATCTAGAGCCTTTCCTAAGTAAAGTACAGGTTTTATTTGAGGCAGTTCTTAAAGAACAGGTCTTATGAGGAGCAGCTGAGACAGCTGTGGATGTTTAGCCTGGAGAAAAGGAGGCCCAGGGGGAATCTTACTACTCTCTACAACTGCCTGAAAGGAGGTTGTAGCCAGGTGGGAGTTCATCTCTTCTCCTAGGTAACAAGTGATAGAATGAGAGGAAATGGCCTTATGTTGTGCCAGGGGAGGGTCAGATTGGCTGTTATGAAAAAAAATTCTTCACTGAAGAGGTTGTAAAGCCCTGGAACAGGCTGCCTGGGGAAGTGGTGGAGTCACCATCCTTGGAGGTATTTAAAAGACTGTGGCACTGAGAGAGATGGTTTACTGGTGGACTTGTTAGTGCTGGGTTAAAGGTTGGACTCAATGAACTTTGAGGTCTTTTCCAATCTAAACGACTCTGATTCCTGCATTTCAAGATTTAAGTACATTGGTGAAAGTTTATGATCAACTTGGTCAAATGCTAGAATTGCCTTTTGTTTAAACAATATCCCACTTATCCCTTCCCTTTTCAGCAGCTCTGACAGATTTTTCTCTTGGAAATTATCTAATACTGAAATATTTTTCTTGAGAACATATAATGTGAAAATGAACTCGGTCCTGCCCATTCCAGAGGGAGAAAACATGCATACTTGCTATTTGATATAATATCTGTAGCCATTTTTAATAGAGATACTTCTAGTCAGATTGATACGTCTTTTTCCCAAATCCCTTACTAATAAAACATAATTTGTGGTGTCTTGCTTGAATACTTTTTTTTTCTGTTAGCAATCCCCACTCTAACTTGTGGAGATTGACCAAGACTTTTGTACCAGCAATTTCATTATCCCTGAGATGAGATCTTGGGGAATGAGGAGTGTAAAAACAAGATTGGATTAGAATGACCTAGATGCATGTGTGAACTTGATGAGATGCACTCAAAGCACTTATTAAAAGTCACAGGGTAAATTTGTATAGCGATACATTCTTAGTTACGTAAAACAAAGTATGTAGCCAAGATGTTCTACACTTGCAGTTAGAGCAAAGATAAACAGAAGCGGAGGCTGCTTGTTGGGGTTCCTCCCCTGCTGCTACGTCACTTTTCACTTGAAAAAACTGTAGCACCTGCTGTTTCAACAATTTGAATTGTGCTCAGCACTATGCTATCTTTTGGGGGAGTGAAGATAGTGTACAAATGACCCGTATAAACTTGAAGTCTTCCAGCAGGCAGGAAACCCTGAGCGCCTACCACAGTTTTTATGTCCTTTTTGTGATTTAAATGTATTAATAACTTTAGTCTGTTCTGTGCTCTTCAGCTTTACCAATAACAGTTGCAGTTGTCAGGGCAGCCTTTCATACACACATCCATTTCGTGAGGAAAGCAGGTCTCAGGGTAAAATTGCACCACTTTTTGCAGTGATGCAACATATCTACCACCATCTATTGCTCATGTGCCCACACAAAAATATGTTTAAACAAGCAATTAAATTCCTGTTGCAGGACAACTGAAGGGCAAAACTCTAACCAAGGTTTGCATCTGAAAGGGTTGCACAACTGAAGCTTGCTCTTGAACTTCCAAAAACAACATGTTTTTTATATCCCCTGCTCGAAAATCAAAGCCAATACATGATGCATGGTTGTGTACAAGTGGATAGTGGAAGCAATAAGTTATTTGCTCGCAGGGTTGAAAGAAAACCTAAGTCTTGGTACAGCCTTTGGTATTATGCTTCCCTGGAGATGATGCCTTACCCATGTGCTAGTAGGAGTGTCTCAGTGGTGGTGCTCCCTCTTGTTTTGGAAATATCTCTCCAGTTTCTGAGAGGACATGGATGGCTGGATCCAAAGAGATAGCACTAGCAAAGCCACATGTTCCAGCTGCTCTGGGAGGGAGCACTCCATTTCTCTTGGGTGCTTGAAAGGGAAAACCATCACAAACTTAGTTATAAACTTCTGCCAGAAAAGAAAAAGCTGTGTGATCTGTGTGTGGGGGCTCAAACATTGAGCAGCACTGTCCAGACTAAAGGCCGGTCCAATGTAAGCAAGCAAAACCTACTTCAGGTACCTGCTGTCTTTGTGTCCTGCTGGCTGCTTCATGGGGTTGGAATTTAATCTTTTTAATCCATATCAGTATGTTGGTGAACAGTCCAAAAGGCTTCCAGCTATGCCCCCACTCCACATGTTTTTGTTGCAGAAGACCAAGAGACACATGCTATGCAGAGTCAGGGTCCTGCTAATGTGCAAGAAAGCCCTGTGACAAAGCAGCCTAGTGCAATAGCACAGATTTGTAGGATTTTAATGTTTTGCAAAGGCAAATATGTTTCCTCTTCCATTCTCTGTCTCTTTGAAAAATGGCGATCAGAATAGTATCAGAATAGAACTGACTTGAAAATCCCAAATAATACTGTGAAATTGTTCAAGTGTTTAAAGGAGAGTCATCAGGATATACTAAAATCAGTAACCAAAGATGAAAATAGTCCTTTTTATACTTCAAATATTCCTTGCAGATTTTTCTAGGCCTCAGAAATAAAGAGTACTAGATTAAGCATAACATTTAGTCTAAAACAGTGCAGTATATGATCATTACCAACAGAATAAAGTAATACTAGGAAAAGTAGTTTAGAAAATATGAGTGGCTATGCAGACAGCATATAGCAGTATAGTCTTATGAATAGAAAGCTAAATGACCAAGAAAAAATGAGCTATTTTCATGAGCAAAAAGAGAACACTGCTCTAGTGTGGAGTCCTCCTTGGGCTGCAGGTGGATCTCTGCTCCATTATGGACTTCCATGGGCTGCAGGGGCACTGCTGCCTCACCATGGCCTTCATCACGGAATGCAAGGAAATCTCAGCTCTGGCACCTGGAGCACCTCCTCCCCCCTCCTTCCTTTCTCGCCTTGGTGTCTGCACAGCTGTTCCTCTCATATAATCTCACACCTCTCTCCACTTGCAGTTGCACCTTTTTTTGCCCCTTTTTAACTCTTATCCCAGCAATGCCAACACCATCACTGCTAGGTTCAGCCTTGGCCAGCAACAGGTCTGTATTGGAGCTGGCTGGAATTGGTTCTGTTGGACATGGGAGAAGCTTCTGGCAGCTTCTCACAAAAGCCACCCCTGTAGCCCCCCCTACTACCAAAGCCTTGCCATGCAAGCCCTATATAATGTTTGAATTTATGAAAGTTCAAAATAAAACATTAACATAGCTCTTGTAGGAAGTCTTTTGTCAATTAATTTAAGTGATTTTTCTAAACTGAAATTGCCATGCAATGTAGACATTCCAGACTTCAATGAATAATATGCTATAATTACTACTCTTTAAATGGTTACTATTAAAAGTAAAAAACACCAAAGTAATTGTACTTTGTTTCCTAATTCTTCATACTATATGAATTGTCATTGCAACAGCTTTTAATTTCAATTCAAAGCAGACAAAACAATCTCCTTTGCAGATGCTACCCCATCTGCTACTGTGGCTAAACCTCAGAGATCTTCTTGAATATTCTTGTTTCTGCATCAGATCAAAAAAACATAAATTGCAAGTAACACTGCAGATGACAAACCATGCCTTATTTTTCATCAAGTAGTACTGTCTTCTTCTGCCACTTTGTGTCTTCATTAACACTGGGCTAATTAGAAACATGAAATGATTATCTAACGTTTTCTTACATATAAAATCCAGCCGAACACTGTTCTCAATTGTCTCATTGTAGCATTGCACAGATGTGGGCTTATTTGGTACCTATTGCATCATAGTTTCCAGCCCCCTCTAAGCACTGCCTAGAGCAGAAATCGTTACTCACAGCAGGAAATTCAAAGACAGTGCTCTCCTCTAGCTCAGGGACCCCAGAAGCAGACAAGACTGCACCCCCAAACAAGCATGAATAAATTATCAGCAGAGGTCTGCACCAGCCATCTGTGTCTGTGTTACACAACCTGTAGAACAATAAGAAGTGCTAACCCTCCTGCTCATGATCCTCTTTCCCCTCCAGCCCCCAACATGGTAGCCCTCAGTAAGATACACCATCCTCTACACACTTACTGATAACTAGACCAGTTCCTTGCCAGCCTCATTTGGTGTCACAGCACTCAGCCAAGCAGGCCAGGAAAAATGGAAACCCACACAGAGATTTTTTTAATTCATCCTTTCAAAAGCTTACAACTTTTGTTCGGGTTTGGAAGTTTTTGTCTGTTTCTGGAAAATATGTCAATAGAAATGCACAAAGCTGATGCCTGCAGCTGGGCTCAGGCACCCAGTGTGCCCAGTAGCTGTCCCTAGATCTCAGTGTCCCCAGTCACTGGCACTTGGATGCACCAGCCCATGCATGCATGGAGACACAGTATGAATCCACCATTAACTGTGCTCAGACACAGAGGGCTTCCAGCAAGAAGCCCTGGGTCTTCAACCTCCACAGCTGACAGCACTTGGAAATGCAAAATTCTGAGAGGCCTGCAGCTCCATCCCAGCTGCTGGTATATTTAGTCTGTTCTTGTCTCAGATTTTCACTAGACACCTTCAGTTAAAACAAACAAACAAAAAACAACACCCATAGAAAAAAATCCATTCAGTTATTTATTCATGTAACATTGTTTTACACACAGTGAATTTATGGACTATCACAGGAACAGATAATAAGAGGGGTTCCTGGAGAGTTTCCTGTGGAGAAAAGATTGCTTACCAGAGCAAAGTTTTACTTTGGGCTGGGTTTTTTTTCTGTTTTGAGGTTTTTAGTTTGGTTGGGTTTTTGGTTTTGTTTTTTGGGGTTTGTTTTGTTTTGGTTTTGTTTTTTGTTGTTTTTTTTTAATAATATCAAAACTCTTTATCATACAATTGTTTGTGTTTGTGCTAGTAAAGCACCATTTACAGGAGGAGCATAAAGGGAAATGCTGGTACTGACCAAAAGAGCTGGGTTCTACAGTTATTAGTTATTTGCAACTTAAATATATTCTAAAGTAGATGACTGTAGCATAAGACGTAGGGGAAAACACAAAATACAAAGCACAGCTCTATTGTTTACAGAAATTGCTTTCCATAACACCATATTTTTCAGGTTAGGAAAGTACATCTCCATAGGCATTTTAAACAGCAGCCTTTGAATGGACTTCTGTTGTTAGTAAATCACTTTTCTGAAAGGCTCTCCAGTAAGGATGTAGAATCGATACTTGTGAAGACTACAGGCAATTTTCGTCTGCAGGGACAAGGACTCTTAATTTTGTTAGCCTCTGTACAGATTCTTCCAGAGAAACATACTGCCTTTTCCTACTCTCTGTCCAACAGCAAGGTCAGCTGTTTGGCAGCAAGGCTGGGCATTCAGTCAGAGTTCTACTTGATCTAGAAAAGGTTTTATCTTTCCTAATGTGTACTGTAAATATTTTGTTCTAGCAGATCCAATTTGAAACTTTCCAGGGTGATAGATGAGATCTGCCCTGAGACATTGCAGACCATTTCTTCTTCCTTGTGGGTAACTGCAGATGTAATTCCTGTGAGATCAAAACATTTTGTCTGTAGTTCTTGCTGGCTTCCATGTGGCCCAAATGAGAGAGCTCAAACTGAATGAGAGAGTTTGAATCAGGCCCAGTAAAGAATTATGCCATGCAGTAAAAATGTCAAGAAATTGTTCTTCACAGCTGTGCAGAAAGCTGAGGCAGAGCTGCCTATCCTATAAATTGCACAATCAAGGTCAAACCACTTCCACCCTGTCTCCTAGCCCCATGCCAGAGCCATTGCTAGTGGTAACAGATGGTTTCCAGGCCAGCACACCAGGTAATAGAATCCTTATGGCAAAGCCAAGTAGTATATGGTTAACCGTAACACGTCCTCAACAAGAAACATACCACACTCAGGGCAGGGAAAGGATTTCACTTGCCACAAGGACAGTGAAAGCAGAAAACAGCAGGAAGAAACACAAGGCAAAAGGTGAAAAAGGCAGCTTCCACATCCTCAAGAAAGATCCATGTATGTTCTCCTGTCCACTCCTAACAGATCCAGTTCAAGGAAGACTCTGAAGGAGTCTGCCCTTCACAGCCAAGAGTCAGTCATGGATTTACGCAATGGAACTCCTGAAGCATCCCACTGGGTAGGGTGGGGTACAGACTGATTCTGTGTATGGTTCTTACAGGTAAGTGATGGACGAGAAGGATCAAGAGAGGGCTCCCACTAGAGGGCAGAGGGACTGATCAGTCTACACGAACAAGGAGCTGAAGGAGGATGACTGAATTGTAAGAATTGGCTGAGGCCCTGACACAGCACCCTATGAGAACACTACTATCAGAACGGATCACTTCTGGACAGTATGACCTACACCATCAACAAGGGAAGGAATCAACAGAAGCATTTAAAATAAAATGGCAACAAAATTGTCAGAGAAGCACTTTTCAAGCACTAAGGGATATAGCGTGCAGTCGTAAAGGACAGTAGCATGGCTTTATGTTCAGAATCACTGCTGTGGAGTTGTCTGTACAGCCAGTCTGATTAACTGATGATACATGAAGTGAACAAATAAGACGCCAAAATTGCAAGAGAGATTCATTCAATGCATTTTGTTTCTCCCACCATGCAAGATTGTTGGCAGTACTGATCATAACTTCCTGCACTGATAGCCACATGGCTTCACCAGGTTCTGAGACAATCCTAAAGAGATTGGTGTTTACATTGTGTTAATTACTGTCATCTTTGGAGTACATGATGAAGAGATTATTTCCATCCAACAAAAATAAGTCTCATGTGTCGCCCTGGTTTTACAGGGCCCCATAAGTTGGAACACTATAGCTGTAGTTTCCCATGCTTGTTCTGTAAACATGGTCCTTGTTTTTCTTAACTGGCCGGGATTGTTTTACACTTGTAGAATTGTTTTTCATTCCTTTCCCTGGGGTGGAGAAAGATGATTGACCATGTCTTTGTCCTGTAAACCTTTAGGGGTGTTAACCCCTTTCACCAATCTTTAACTGTCCTTAGAAACATATAAAAATAGGTAAATAAAGAAGGGCAGGGCTTTTGGTCGGTCCTGCCTGGTGAAACCACTGCTGCTCTGTAACCTGCGTGTTTCTTCTGTTGCTAATTAACCAACACTCGTGGACCATGTCTGTCACCACCTCATGAGGAACCAGCTGGGATAAACTTCACAGCTATCACCAGGCAGACCTGAAAGAGAAAACAGCTACACCCTGGTGATGAACAGAGCCCTTCCAAGTCTCACCAGGCAGGTGTGGACCCACAAGCACATCTGTTTTGTGTCCAAATTAACTTGTTTCCAATGAGGAGGTCCATGCATCCTGGCTACCATATAGAAAGAAACAAGCTGAACTTTTGTGTTTCAGTGAGCAGAATGAATACTCTACTTGAATACTATCTGCTTGATGCCATTAATCAATACCACAGCATGAGCTCTGCCAGAGACTCTGCAAGTAAAGTCTATCCCATTGCAAGCTTCATCTATCAGCAATGATGGCAAAGATCTTCAATTTGAGCTGTAGTACTGGAGATCAGACTATTACAAGGTAGGCTCCTGGCTGCAGGGCTGTCAGACCTCTCACTCAGCTAAGAAGCACTATACACATCAATGAACTGCCTGGACACCAGGACTCAGTGGAGTGGATCACCAGCCTGTGAAGCCTCACTGCAGGAACCTGGAGCTGTTTCCAGGCTTCTGGATGCTTTGAGCCATCGGTGAATTTGAGGCATGAGTAAAAGTAAAGCTGCCCCATCACAAAGTTACATGGGAGCTTCAGCTTCGCACATGGCAGCAGGAATGGCAGCCTCTCCTTGCTCCAGCTCATGACCTGCCTGGAGGGAGCAACAGATGTTCTGCTATCTTACCCTAAGCACAGTAACCACAGGCAATCAGAAATCCTAATCTGTTTCAACGCTGACATTTCACTCTTCCTTCCTCATGCCTTTTCTGCTCTCACCACAATAAATGAATGCTGTTTCTTTAATATTACCTGCATGTCCATAGAGCTCATGAGACCAGGAACTCAGGCATAGATTTACTGTGAAGCCGATGTTTGTTGAGATTAGAGACTGATATTATGAACTTGACTCAGACTCCTTGACTCAGTTTGCATGGCTGTGGAATGGAAACTGCCACTGTAGATAACTATCACGTTCTCTGAGCTGGGTTCTGCCCTTGGATCATAACAACCCTCTGCAGCACTAGAGGCTGGGGGAAGAGTGGCTGGAAAGCTGTCCCTTGGAAAAGGCCCTGGGGGGTGCTGGTTAACAGCCAGCTGAACAAGAGACAAAGAGTGCCCAGGTGGCCAAGAAGGCAAATGGCATCCTGCAATATTGGTATCAGCAAGAGTGTGGCCAGCAGCATTAGGGCAATGATCCTCCCCCTCTGCTTGGCACTAGTACTCAAATTCTGTGTTCAGTTCTGGGCCCCTCACTACAAGAAGGACATTGAGACACTGGAGTGAGTACAGGAAAGGGCAATGGACTGGGAAGGATCTGGAGCACAATCTGACGAGGAGTGTCTGAAGGAGCTGGAATTGTTTAGCCTGGAGAAAAGGAGGTTCACTCTCTACAACTACCTGAAAGGAGCATGTAACCAGGTGGGAGTTGGTCTCTTCTCCCACGCAACAAGTCACAGGACAAGAGGAAATGGCATCGATCTGCACCAGGGGAGGTTTAGATTGGCTATTAGGAAAAATTTCTTCACTGAAAGGGTTGTCAAGCATTGGCACAGACTGCCTGGGGAACAGGTGGAGTCACCAAGGGCTGACTCCCTGCAGGAATCCTGGAAGTATTTAAAAGATGTGTGGATGTGGCACTTAGGAACAGAGTTTAGTGGTGCACCTGGAAGTGCTGGGTTAAAGGTCAGTCTCGATGTTCTACCAGGTCTTTTCCAACCTAAACAATTCTGCAATTCACTGCTGATACCCACAGACAAGAGATACTGGCACTGCCATCACAAAGGTGGGTTTGGAATGCCCAGGCATGTTCTGTTCATATACAGCCTTCAGGATCTCAAAGGCATGTCTCTTGGACTGCATGTGCGTAAGATCCCAAGGTGAAATGGTACTGACAAGCTGAAGAAGTCCTGGAGAAGTTCCAGCTGATGCCTGTCTACAGTCTGTCCACGCACTGGAAAGAACTGATGGTGACGCTGCTTTTTATTTCTCAGGAAAGGCAGAGAAAGTTGTGAAGTGCTATATGATTCCAGTATTGAACCACAGGATAGGAACCATAGCAGGATTTAGTGCAAGAAAGTTGGAGTGCTGGTAGAAAGTCTGGGGGAGAGGCGCCTGAATACTCTTCTGGTTCCTAGCCTTGATTTTAGGTCCTTCAAAGACCAAATGGACATGTGTGGCTGACTGATGAGCCTTCACTCTGACAGTTTTCCCAGCCCCCCCCCAGCCAACACTTGCATCTGACCCCTCCACCTCTTTTGCTTCCCTTGTTCCTAGTCCAGGTCTTTCTCTACATCAAGTAAAATTGTCAGCCATGTTCTCTTACTAATGCATGCTTTTCCTATTTTTGTTCCTATCCTCCTTCTAAAGGACCAGCTAAACCATGTTATTCTTTCTTATCAGTCCCTATCTGATCTATCCTACAGCTGCTGCACATCAACTTTAGCTAAAAACCCTGCCAAAAAATCCTGCTCTCCTTTGATCTTCTGTACTGCTTTGCTAACTTATCCATGGCCCAATGCAAATATGGCTCAGGTCAGCACTTTTATATTGGCAAAAAGCTGTTTCTCTCCTGGAAATCTCCTTCCTGAGATGTCCAAGTGATTTAGTTGTGGCCCAAGAACAGTTAAAAATAATAGCTTTGAAGGTGGAGATGCAGGACATAGATATATTTAAGGAGAGGGAGGTGCATTGCAATAGAGCAGTTTCTATTTAAAGACTGAATGCGTGTAGGTATGTGCCTGTGCTGCCTATAGATGAGGACCGGTGGGCAGGGTGAACCAATGATAAATACTTAGGCAGTTGACCACACAAGATAAATTATCTCCTAGAAATCTGTACAAGATCAAATACGGCTTTGATCTAGTGTGGAATCTAATAAAAGTGAGTTATATCCTTCACAATGACAGTTTTTGCTGACACCTGACGTAACCTTAATTCTAACCACAGTCATTCTGCTGTGCATAAATGATTCTCCCAGGGTTAGTACAGAAGCAACTGGTGCCGTGTCTGATGCCATCTTAACATGGCAGATCAGGGTTCCTGGGCACATCCTCACTAAGTGACTTTTACATCAGCTTTCTCACAGCATGGCCCCTCCTGCTCTCCCCAGCAGAAAGCTTCTGCCCAGCAGATATGAAGAAAAAATTTTTATTCTAATATTGCTCCTCAGAGGAACAATGCGTTACTTACAGATTCTTCTCCTGGAAGACAGTTTAGCCAGATCTACTTTTCCCTTCCATGTTAGTGCATGTGCAACCACACTGTGACTTGGGATCCCTCTCCTCTGCCAGGATTCACACAACACGTTCTGCATGCCCTCAGCTGTCCTCCACAGCTGCCTGGAGAGTGACAACTTGAAGATGATCCTGGCACCACCTAGATAACAAACACAAGTAAGGGAGGAATCCTAACCAGTTTATTCCTATGAACATCCATGAGAGTCTTAATATGTTCTCTCAACCTGTCATTTAAAGGCAAGTGACCCTTTTGACAAAAGCAACTCTTTGCAGAGCTCTGTGTTAACCACAACAGGAAGACAGAGCAACTGATTTCATACAACTCTCCAGATCCCACTTAGGAAAACACTTTCAAAAGCTTTATAGATATTTAGCATATACTTCAATTGTTTATGGTCTCTCTCATAGAGTATTTTCTACAGCTAAAATTATTCTTAAAACCCTCTTTCTGCTTGCTAACACAATTTAATTTAAGTCTAAATAAAGCTTTGAGGAAAGAAAATCTGTGATATCTGTCTACAATTAAGTGTTACTGCTGGCAGAACATCCTCCTTTATGAAAAGTGACAAGCCTCAAAGGCAGAATTCCTAATCCCTGAGTTAAAAAACAAACCTTCCAAAACCTGTATGCTCCCAAACCTTCTCTAAATGATAAAAAGAAACAAAACAGAACACAAGAACAACTTTAAAACTTTCATAGCACATCCTTGATACAGAAGAATGAAATATGCCACTGAATACTGTAAAAATATGCTGTGTTAGATATTTAATTGCTGTGTAATAAGCTAAGATAAACATTCATAATAAAGCAGACTTTTGAAAGTAGTCCCTATCAGAATGCCAAATATAGCAATGGAAACAGACCATGGGAATGTCAAGGCAGCACCTTTACCTTGCTCCTGCTGTAGTATTGCACATCCATACCATGCACACAGTGACGAAAGGTCTCCAAGGCAGAGCTCCCGCCAGAAGCGTTGACGCATATCCAGCAGTGTGAGGCAAGGATCACACCCGGCGGTCCATGCACATGCTCCCACTGTGATGCCACCTCGAATTCAGAGAGAACGGAATGGCTTGTGAACTGCCTCCCACGCTTTCTCCATTTACCACACAGCTATTTCATGTAGGCAGCTAGAAAAGGATTTTCATGTGCATGAACATGCCTGGCTGGAAGCTGCAGCTGTTCAGCTGCTGATTTATCATGTGTTCAGCTTCTCTGGCACACGGCTGGCAACCCTTGTAAGAGCAAGGAAGACAGCGTGGGAAGAGGAGATGGCTGGTGGTTTGTTGTGGTGGTTTCTGTCCCTAAAACCCTTTTCCCTAAAACCCCTACCCCCTTAGGAAGCCTTGGAAGGAGCCCAAGGGCAGGGACCCCTGGGGTGGAGTCTCTGATAGCATGCCCCAGAAGGGCTGAGCTTCTAGGGGGCTGGCTCCCCTTTCCCTATTTGTCCTATCCCCTGCCACTCTCCCTCCGCTCTCCTCCCTGTGCTAGAAGGTTCTGTTGTATTCGATGTATTGTTGGTTTACTCCCGTGTCATTCATCCTCACTCCTCCCTCTCCCCTTCCTTAGTGGTCTATTAACCCTGGACCCTCCCTAATTCCTCCCCTGGACCCTCACGTTATTGGCTATCCGGTCATGTTATAAGCTTCTGTCGAGGGCTGTTCTGGGCTCTTGGTCCCTGAGATCCCTCAGTGCCAATAACCAGGCACCAATAAACCTCACTGAATACTCATACCTTGAGCCCCTCTCTTTCCTTCCTTTGGCGTCTTGCTGGCTCCAATCTACCCTTTACCCTAAGCCTAATACCCAGCTATCCACCGGCGGGGTCATACCTGAACCCCCCTGGTGCCACCACCCCCCGAAGCGGTCAGGGGCACTGGGGTCGCATCGGCTCTAGATTGCCTTACATCTGGGCAGGCATTCCAAGTTGAGCACAGCAGCGACAGTGGTTGACAGCTGTTTCAGGCTCTGTACTTTAATTGGCTCTGAATATGTCTCAACAACCTAAATTTGGCTGAAGCTTACTGTTCATCAGAAGAGGACATAGAGCCTTGAACAGAAGAAGAACTGAGCCAAATAGAAGATTTAAGGGAGAAAGTATAACATGATTTAAGCTTGTTCAGGGTTACTCATGCCAGGCCTTCTTTAATGGGAGACACAAGCCATTCTGAAGAAGATAAAAGCCCATATTTCCAGATGACAGATTAAAAGAATGCCCCAAATCATACCTTGTAAGAACCAGAAACTGGTGTTGTGGATTTCTATTTACTGTATCTCCCTATTGTGGTCAGCTACACTTAAGACATGAAAATTCTATCTCTACTCTCCATTCAGGAATGCATTTACTGAGAAAAAAAAAAGTTGATAGTGCAGCTAAGGAAACTGTCTCCCTGTTACCTCCGTCCCAACACTATCTCGTGGTGACTAGCACACTCTGAAGGTCACTTGTTAGAGATGCACCTCCTTCGATGGGACAGCCTTTCTCTCACACCCCCATCCAGCTCGAGACCTTGATTTGTTCAGTTCTTTCCTCTTCCCGCCTTCATCAGGTACAAGTCTGGTCAGACATACTGCTGAGCCCTACTCTCTGTGCCTCTTCCATCCATCCCACCACAGAACTACAGAATATTCTGAGTTAGAAGGGACCCTCAAAGATCATTGAGTCCAGCTCCTAAGTGAACGGCTATGAGTTACAAAGGAGATCAGAGCTGGTGAGCATGAAGGAGGTGATGCATCAGAGGCTTGCAGTGTGATTGCAGGTGACCAGAATCAAGGTCATATGGGTCAAAATCCAAATTCCACGTCCAGTTTTTCCTTATACATCTCTAGGGATGGCAACCCCACCACCTCCCTGGGCAGCCCATTCCAATGTCTAATCACCCCTTCTGTGAAACAATTCCTCCTAATGCCCAACCTAAGCCTCCTACGGTGCAGCTTGAGGCTGTATCCTCTCATCCTGTTGCTGGTTGCCTGGGAGAAGAGACTGACCCCCATCTACCTACAGCCTCCTTTCAGGCAGTTGTAGAGAGTGATAAGGTCTCCCTGAGCCTCCTTTTCTGCAGGCTAAACAACCCCAGCTCCCTCAGTAATTCCTTATGGAATTTGTGCTCCAGACCCTTCATCAGCATTGCTGCCCCTTCCTGGACTCACTCCAGCACCTCAGTGTCCTTCCTGATCTGATGGGCTCAGAACTGGACACAGGATTCAAGGTGCAGCCTCACCAGTGCCAGGTATAGAGGGAGACTTTTCATTACGTGCATCCTGAGAAATTCGACACTGGGAAGGAAGCTTTGACAGGAAAGAAAGAAAGAAAGAAAGAGAGAAAGAAAGAGAGAAAGAGAGAAAGAGAGAAAGAGAGAAAAAGAAAGAAAGAAAGAAAGAAAGAAAGAAAGAAAGAAAGAAAGAGAAAGAAAGAAAGAAAGAAAGAAAGAGAAAGAAAAAGGAAGAAAGAAAGAAAGAAAGAAAGGAAGAAAGAAAGGAAGAAAGGAAATTTTTCTGATGATCCAACCTGTATTTGACTTTCAAACATTCCAAGAATCTTACCTTCAGTGTGGAGTTTCCTTCAGTAAAGGACAACTGAATTAAACTCAACCAGATTTTAAAAGAAATTAATCCTTGCAAAGGAAGTTCTCAGTTGCTAATTTAGAGGGAAATTCTCACTTTAAGGAGACAGGATTAGAAACACGCCTTATTTAGATTTCTCACTGGAGAGGCTAGAAATAGAGGAGAGTAAAAGCCGATGTTCGAAGACTTTCTTCTTGTCGTCGTGCCACAACAGACCACGGGGTATTATTTCTTCATATTGTACACATTTGTGTAGGAAACATTTAATGCCTCCTTTCCTGCAGATATTTCAGTGATATTTCAGTGCCACAAGCTTTGACAAATCATCATGAGATAGATAAATTAATTGGTGTATTATCAAACCATTATTATCATTGCTTATAGATTTCTCGGAGATTTCCTTCTTCTCTAAGTTGTTAAAATGTGGACTTTCAAGCACATTGCGCCCACCCATCCATCCCATGTTCGCTATCACACTTACATGGTATTTGCTGCCTTGAACCCATACAAAGAACTGACAAAGCACTATTGTAGCTTCAGAAATTCTGTCTAACACAGCTTAAGCCAGTGACAGACAACTCTATCTGTAGCTACTTCAGGAAACAGCCTAGCCTATTCCAACACAATGCTGGGATTGGTGAGAGTCTCTCCTCATTCAAAAGCTGCTTTCAAATTACTGCCTCTCACAAGGCAGTGGTCTTTACCACTGAGACCTCAAAATGAAGTTGGAGATTATTTTAGCAAAGTGGGAAACTAGGCCCTCTTGAAAGTGCTAACTTTTAAAACATGGCAGCAGGGCAGGGAAGGAAATAAAGAAAACAAGTCATGAAACTACTGAGCTTGGAAAGGTCTCTGTAAAATTGGCCACTGTGTCTTTTTGGTTTCCCCCTGCACCTCTTTGAGCAACCTGGTCTAGTGGAAGGTGTCCCAGCCTATGGCAGGAGGGTTGGAACTAGGTGATCTTTAAGGTTTCTTTCAATACAAACCACTCTGTAATTGTATGGTCCCACGAAAACACTGATCAGTATTCCTTTATTTTAAGAGTTTTCACCCAGCAGGTTGAAGATGGGATCTTTACTGGATGTATGAAAAGTCAAAATACGGAAATAAAAAGGCTGAGATGTGGGCTTTGTAGCTGCCTCAGCCTTCTCAGTACTTCACAGCTGATCTACAAAGTAACTCTTCCAACTATTAGCAAACCACAGCAGCCAAGCTTGCAGATATACTGTTGGTCCTCACCTCCTCTTGCTGCGCCCAGGCCATCATAGAGGCAAGAATGCAAAGCATTCAGGGCTAAAAGAAGAAAGAGACAACATAATTCTCTGGTCTATTTCTTATGGCATTTATATAAAAAGAACAGAGTTGTTCATTTGTCTTCTTTCAAGTTCAATTAAAACCAAACCAAAACAATCCAAAATCCTTTGGAAGGCGAACTATAAAATCAAGAATCAGTGCAATCAGTAACTCAAGCTGGGATCTCTGCTGAAGATCTGAATACTTCATTGACCATGAAAGAAACTGGTGAACATGAGACATAATTTATAGCTCTTTCATGTGGTTTGGGTTTGGTTAGTTTATTGTGTACTTTTATGTGTACTTTGGCTGTTAGTCCTGAAAACGGGCCTATTCCTTAACAGAAACAAATTAATGGCCTGCTTTTTCTAAATGATTTCCGGTAACAAATGTCAGACTGTCATCCTCATACCAGTTTCCCTTGCCCTGAAGTCTAAGGGCATAGTTAGAGAATACAACTGCATCAAACACAACTGCCCTCTGCTAACAAATGACAATCTTTTTCTCTCATCCTCTCTCCATCCCTTCCTTAGTGCCAGCTCTGATCATAAAGTAAGGTAATTCAAAATGAACTGCTGAAAACTATTACTTTTCCTCCAAGTGCAGTCTTCTCTGAATTAACAAGTTAAATTGTCTCACTGATCAATATCAGGGATTGTGCAAGGCAGCAGGGAAAGGAATTAGCAGGATTATAGAGATCGGGACCTCTCCTTTTCTCACTTTATGCGGCAGCTAGTTCATTCAAGAAGTATCATGCAACTGCACTGGAGGGCTGTTCTAACTAGGATTCCCTGATAGTATTTGGCTTTATGCATATACAACTCTTCTCTGTGCTGTTCTGCAGTCAGGCTAAGGGCTCTATTGAACGGTCTGGGGAGTCCTGGACCACTGGAGTTTCTGGGGGTACCTCAGGAGAGGACACTTTATCCACATGCATGCTGAAGCTGCTCAAGGAAAAGGCCAAATCACTAGATTAGAAAGAGAACCATTATTGATGTCATTCTGGGAGGCTGGCTGTTAAAGCTCATCTTGAGATCACGGTGTGTCTATGTCTGATCCCATTCCAATAGCAGGATGCATTTTACTCAGTGATCACTGCACCCCAAACCCATCCATTAGAGACACGCCTTGAAACAGGCACTCTGTCACTGAGACTCAAGCCCAATAAAAACTGAAATACCCAGTGGAAATGTGGAGCTTTGCAGTGCTCTCTTGGTGCTACCTATCCAAGGAGAGCCTTCCCTTGGTTAAGAAGTGCATGGTGCTGCCTGGATACATCACCCAGGCCTCCCCTTTCCCCCAGCGAGAGAGTGGCCCTGCTCAGCCCCACACTCTCCACTGCTCAGCCTCCCCAAAGGAGGTCTGCCTGCACCTGCTTCTCCTCTGAATTAGTCCTCAAAATCCACCCTTTTATTTTTGTGGGCTACAGTTCTCCAAAGGGATGAGCTGCGGCATGGAGGGCTCAGACAATTCAGTGTTTGTGAGAAATCAACACAGGGGCAGTGCCGCGGCTGCACCAGCCGCTCACGGAGATGAAGGGAAGACAAGTGAGAGGGAACCTCATCAATGTCAGTAAGCATCTGATGGAAAGGTGTCAAGAGGATGGAGCCAAGCTCCTCTCGGTAGTGCCAAGCAACAGGACAAGAAGCAAAAGGCAGCAACTGATGAATGGGAAGTTCTGCCTAAACATGAGGAACAACTTCTTCCCCGTGTGAGTAACCACACAAGGGAACAGGTTGCTCAGAGAGGTTGTCGAGTCTCCCTCACCGGAGACATTCAAGAACTGTCTGGATGCAATCGCGTGCCACGTGCTCTGGGATGACTCCGCTCGAGCAGGGACACTGGACCACTGTGCTCCCTTCCAGCTCGACCCATTCCGTGACTGTGGGAGACACCGAGCTGCCGGCCC